>JAULBP010096690.1:0-20198 GCA_032355345.1 Lepetodrilus pustulosus
ATCGACAACAGACTCCGAGTGCTCCACGACCGTCTTCTCGGAGAGGAGATCCAGATGATGGAGTATTCGGACCTGTGCGGAGCTTTGCTCCATTTGTAACTCTATCATTTTAACTTGTAACTTGTAACATTTCAAATAATTCATCAACAATAAACTCACATAGGAATACATATTAATTATATCATGCGCATATTTCATGTTTTTAATGTTTTCACTTTTTCATATTACAGATAGGAGAACCAGCTGATGGAGTACTAGTATTCGGCCTTTACATATTCTAGACTAAAAATAATATATAATAAAATATTTCGCAATCTATCTCTATCTCTGTTGTGACTACCTGAGCTGTAACCAATTTCAAGGCGCGTGAAATCAATTAACTATCAATTAACTACAGGTGCTAAACACCGTGCATCGTAGTCAGGAAAAGGCCGGGACGTAGACATGGTATTCTGTGGTCAACCGTGACCTAACACCTAGTGTCTGCATCCCGGGCCTAAACCGTAAAATGTTGTGCAAAAGTTTTAATTTGATATAATTTGCGTCTTCTCTTCAGATGTTCATTAAAAACCAATTTTGAAATAACCGGAAATGAACAAAGATACTGTTAGTATCTTAACTACTTAAAAATGCATTGTGATCATGTGTGTGCCGTTTGTTGATATCTAATAAATACGTTCTCTAATAGGTTAACCGATTACAGCTTCTTCTGGCAGGATGTTACCATACGTGGCAGTACACAGCACGTCGTTACTGTCAATGTCCACGGCGACACACGAGGACGTGAAGAGCTTGTATTACCAGAAGCCGTGCCATCAACACCTGTCACGTGTCCTGTCAGCAGAGACGTGTCCAATACGTCTAGCTGGATTTCGTCTACTAACCACAACGGCATCGCAGAGGTCGGTCAAGATTGAACATGTATGTTGCCGCCAAGGGAAAGGTTTTGTAATGTTGTTTCAGTCCCCGAGTAGCTTGCTGAACGCGGTGATCTTGACTTCCCAATGAATACTTGACCCTCCGGGCTTCAAAACAGCATAAGTGGAATATATAATAAACACAAATTCATATTCTTTCTACGAGTCTTTTATTTTGTTACAAACTCTTCATGGACACGAGTATGGCGACCTATGTACAAGTGAGAGCGGTACAGTTATGAAGAACTGAGAACAGTCTGCTGGGACCATGGTGTAGATGTGATGGCAATACATAACAAGTACAACGACGCAGCAGGATTTCAATATCATCCTCACATAAGCCGTTCTACGGTCTTCAATTGCAGAAGTTGTACAGTACTGTTATTAAATAAATGTTAGCAAAATCTAATCAGCAAGAGCTATGCCGAAATTGCAAGAAAACGATGACATTTATGGGTAGGTTCGTTTTGTGGGTTTTCCAAGACGGTATTCAAGTTATCAATTTAGCAGATAAGCAATAAGCACTGGACAAAAGAAGGTGGACATACTACAGATGTACACATAATCCGGTGCCAACATCAATGTTTTGATGCGTTTTCGTAACAGAAAGATATACTCAAAGGTTTTGAACTTTCAGATAAAATGGTTTTAGAAAAAGATGTCTACCACATTTTGGCATGGGATCATATGTAAATACGATCATGGTGGCTAAGTGTAGAATCGTTCATGGTTTGGATGTGTGTATAGTATCTTACACATTTCTTGCAAAATATTTGATAAAATAAACATTTCTTTTACAAAATAAAAGAGCAATCGGCCAATCACTAATCGTGCATTCAATACCATAAAGTATGCATACCAATGTGCAACTAATGTTCATAGCAACCGATAGTCATATGTAATGTTCCGTTAATATTTCAGCAAAACAATCCAATTGTGTAACTTTCTCAAACAAACTGCCATCCTGTGCGAGTATATATTTCATTCACGCACATCTATTAACCTGTAGAATAGTGTTAGCAGTTTGTAAATGAAGTGTTTGCAACAGAAACAAGCCAAAATTCTGCACTAACAGTACCACAGGGGCTTGCTGAAGTTACCACGGATACGTAGCGATGAGACATGCCAGTACAGTTCCGCTTTGATTTCATCGGAGAATCGCAGTCAGTATTGGAACCGTGCTGGAGACATTCGCTGCCGACAACACGACACTCATAAATATACTCCTGCCTCTCACGAGAATACCTACAAGTTGATATGTGCAATTATGTATCCAAGAGCGCAGTTGAACTTCTAGCTTGCCGCAAACGTAACTGACATTATTCTCCTAACATATCGTCGGAAATCTCGTCAGGATAGGTTGAGGATAGGGTTGCCTGAAGGAGACACGCTCACTACCTCCCGGAAGGTTTATATTGCAGTTGTTATTCGCATTAACCTGGTCGTAAAGGTGAAATAGGCTTCTGGTTGGAATCTTCAATGGAAATTAACACGTTATCGGTGTCTAAACTATATGTAAATGGCACGTATATACAAATCGTGTATCACCAAGAAATAATGAAATCACAGAGGGACTTAGTTGCATATTGACAGCAATGTTCACATTGACAGATCATTGAATTGTATAAATGCATTAACATTATACGACGAATTACCATGCATGTATTATGTATGTCGACAATTCTTTACACGTAACCAAATCATTTTAACAAACTGGTAAAACAACGCTGTACGCCGTTTGAAATATTCAACAACTGGGAATGTGTTCCCACAAGAGTTTGGAAGAAACTGTAGGAAGTTGATGTATTAATTCCACCCCTTACAACACGACTGCATAGTGCAACAAGTGATGTGTAGAAACTGTGCATAGGAATATTATGTATGATAAAACTGAGACATGTACATGTTATATATCCAGGGCAACACTCCCAGATACGACAATAACTTAATGCTAGCCACAGCGCAATGCTGATGCACACTCTTCTACCTATGCAGACAGCAGGTATGTACACATTTACAAGATGAAGCAATAAATAGAAGCATCATACTTCATGAACCTTGTTGTCTGGTGTCTACAGCTTACAGGACACGAGCTGACTGTCTGGACACCTTATTGCAGTCAGTGTACTTGTCAGGCAATGATATGCAGTGGTCCAAAAGTAACGGAATGAACCATATCGCAATGACCACGATGACGTTGGAAACAAACAGTGACGCCTGGGTATGGACTGCCTTCATAGTGATGGACATAGTGTAGACTGTACATACTTCCTTGTGTAGTGACGGGGAGGATGAATAGCAAGCAGCGCGCGTCTGCTGCACCATTGAAGTAAATCCTGTAATGTAGGACGATCCTTGACGAGATACTCCAGAGGCAGATGGCGATACAGGATGTGGAGTCTATACACACACTGTCGTGTCGCTCTTCTCCGCGAACACTTTACACACGTGCCACAACGCACGCACAGGGACGTTAAATTAGGTAGATTGTAAAGTTGTTTTATTTGAAAACCTGTATTGAAAACGTCAATGTCCACATTGTAACTGTTAAACCTTTTGGTTCTTTATTCGACAGTATTCACACGGAACTATTTTCTGGAGGTCAAGGGCTCGCTTGGCGACAGATTCCGTGAGGAAGGTAGCTGCTCCAATGCGCATGCCCAGCGACTTCGTCAAAGCGTCTGTCGTCAACATCATCAGAGTTTTGCCGTCAATGCCGTGGCGCCTAAAACTCTGAAAATAATAAAACACATATTATATAATAATACTATGAGTAGCAGGTGTATTGTGACGTGCGGTAATGTTAATTTGCTGCATCAAAATGTCCCGTTAAATCTGTCCAAAATTACCGTTTAAAGGTTTTCAAACTTTTGTTTCACAAATTTCAGTAAACTTACGTTCTCCAAACTTGTACAACTATTACTGAAACAAATGTCATTGTTTGTAAGCTTATTGTAACTATGAATTCTTAATGCATACGCCTAGAGCGAAACATCCTGGTGGAGCTAATTCATACCGACCACGGCAAGTCCTGTCAACGGAACAATGGCCAAGTTACGGGTGGTCAATGAGGGCAACATCGTCCACTGAGCCAACTCAGTATTTACCCCGGAGTAATAACAGCGGACTCGCTGCACAAAACGATGTTACGTAATTAACGTTATTTCATTTGAATTAATGAGCCTCATTCACGACACAAACCGTCCCATCTTGGTATTATGTCAAATAAAAACACGTCGCAATCAGCTGAAGGTAGTGAAATGTATCGACATCCGATAACGACGGTTCGCCCTTCTTGGCCGTCCACGTGAAAACCTTACGTCATCTTACGTAACACGTGAACAATAGAAGGCCCAACCTCCATAGGTAACTACTATACAGAGAGCAATGCACCTTGAGACGTATGCGCTGTGTCCTACTTAATGTACCATTGTTCGACATTGTAACAGAAAAATATTACTATTGATGTCAAGATGCAATGTTAACTTTGGATAACGTAGAATACTTGGGAATAGTGTATTCAAACTCAGTGTCTTCAGTTCAACCCAGGACGGATCTGGTGCGTATTATATTCAACCTCCTATAGCACACATAATCAATAGATGTATTAGTACTATTACAGGAGGAAGTGAAGCGAAAACAACGGTCGCTTACATTATTCACTTTATGAGAGCATATCATTAATAATAGTCCGCGGTGGACCGAATCCAAGTGCGTCACCACTTCACCGGAATGACAGCCGATAACCTTCAAGCCCCGTATACAATGTCCTTTTCAAAGTAAAACAAATGTCCCTGTGCCTACCCAGGGGAATACGGGCAGCGTTATCCAGAAACTATGCAACTCATTATATGTAAATAACGACTAACAAAATCCTTATAAACCACCTGGTCTAATAGCATTATTCACCACTAATGTCATCGTTGAGAGAACATTTGTTTTCTCCCAAGTTAACTAAAAAGGTTACGGTAACGAAAATGGTATTGGTAAATATGAATGAAGTGAATGCTTACATCTACGTATAGGGTGCATCCTTCCAGGCCTTTGAGAAAACAGCACACGTCGTCCACTGACCAATTCCTTATATCGTTCAAATGCTGCAGGGCGCACGTGCAGGTTAGGGCACTAGTCCTCTCGTGACTGGCCCAAGACGGGCGTTCCTTAGCACTGTCTGAGTCTTTGGTCGGCTGGGCACGAGAGGGGACACTGTCTTTGCTATGCTGAGGTCGAGACTGTGAACTGTCTCTGGAAGTTCCGTTAGTTTGTGGAGACGAGTGAACACTATGGGAACCGGAAGACAATTTCGCTTGTTTTCGCCGTACTGCCTGTTCCCTATCCTCGTGTTTTCGTTTTTTCGTGGACAAATCTAGAATTGGAGATTCACTATCCCGTTTACTAACACCATCGGCGGAAAACAAGCCTCCGTTAAGGTTTGGGAAGAATTGTGTGAGTCTTTGCATTTCCATAGTCGGAGGGGGAATTACATATGGGAAACACGATGACCAGATCTGCAGTGGCGGGGCGATCGGCGCGATCATTGGCGAGTTCCGTGAATGTGTAGAACTTGGTCCCGAAGGGTGTGCTGCTCTTCCTGTTGAAGCAGGAAGCGGAAGTGAAGATGGTGGCTTAGTTCCAGCACTTGAAGGTCGACTGGTCGTTTTATTATGATGCGCAGCTGGTGGTGTTTGGAGACTGAAAGAAAAATGGGATGCAATAAACACGCGAACCAATATACATAGCTCTAAACAATTTAATGCGAATGTTTAATTTTACTTCACATTACTAAAGATAGTTATTCAACTATGCGTGCCTAAAGCGATTTAAGAATGGAATTGAGGTGAAACATTCTATAAATGATACGTTATAAAGTATATACTGGTCAGGTTTTACTGTGTTCATGATACCATCGTTAATGGAAGCAATCGTCAATTAAATACGCCATGAAAACACTTACGATCTTTGGTCCGGTTTATCCTTTCTAACTTCCGGTTGTGCCCTGTGAGCTGATGGGACCTTAGGGGTTTCTTCTCTTGTAGGGGTTCTTTTCGACTGTTGTGGTTGCGACTTTCTTGATTCCCTTTCCCTTTCCTTTTCCCTACTGCTCTTCGGGTGACTCTCAGGCAGCTCATGTCTCGTGGACTTTGTCTGCTGCTCTGCCAGTTTCGCTACAAAGCTGTTGTGTTGCCTCAGCATCTGCTGATGTCGAAGGTCGGCCATAGTGGCCATGCGTTCCTTTGCCATCTGATCTAGTCTCTCCATGTTCTTCAGGTAGTTGTATTCCATCTGGGCACGGTGTTCTGGCAAGGAGAACATGCTTAGTTCAGGAACAAAAGGATTCATGTTCTGAGCCATCAACGTTTCCAGGTTCCTCTCGAACTGACGGTGACTCTTTGACAGCTGCTCGTGGGCCTCTCGGCTAGCTCGCTCCAGGATTTCCGGTGGAGGAAAGCCAAACGGTAAGCGTCCTCCCATAGGTAACCGCATTGCATCATGGGCCTTCTGACTCATCTTCTGCTCCTCTGTAAACAACACGTGCCAAGGTTACATTATATGACATGACATTAAGTCAATTACCTAGTAATAGTACCAGCAGATGTGTTCAATAGCATCAAGAGTTGGAGTGATTTATTGTTGCGGGAATCCTCATCTATGACAGACTATAATAGCATTTGGAAATATTCTAATGTAGAATTAGTGATATGATTTCATGAACATTCTCACAAGATACGTGGATATTTTTAGGTTAGATCATAATTGAAATCCAATACTGCTTTGGAAGTCTAGTTATTTAGAACTTGCCTCTGGATGGTTTCGGCTGTATTGGTTCCTCTCGCTCGGGTTTCCTGGGTCTGATCTCGTCGCGTTTTGAAGGCAATGGCGGCACAGACTTCGTGTCCTTCACTTCCGCCGGCCTCTTCTCCTGTCGCTTCTCTTCCGGTCTGTCTGTCGTCACTTGCTGTTTGGTCTCCTTCTCCTTGGACGTCCGCAGGAGATCAATAATGTTGCTGAGTCGGGATTTACCTCCACTGCTGAAATTAACCACAAACCATCAAAGCTAGCAATGACCACATTGTCTGTCATCCTAATTGACTGTAAATTACCTGTCATCCGCAAATCACAAAATCATGTTGGGTGAATGGTGCAGTTCGCATTTACAACATTAGCAAGTATTTCACGGACAATTACTATCATTGTGTCTTGGTATTAACATTGGTTTTCTTTGTTTGATACGCTGTAATATATAATCGATATCGGCGAGTGTTAGTTTTCCCCGTGTCAAGACTGTTAACTCGTGACAATAATATACACGTCTGGTACATTATCCTGCAGAATACGGAAAGACATAATATATCAATATAAGGTCATTATTCGACAATAGGTTACGCACAAGACTCGCCACCAAACCTTGAACAGATGGATAGTAGACACTCATGGGACACAATTCAAACCAACTATGTAATTACTGTGTAGTAACGCCTTACATACATTAGAAACCTAACGGCATGTAGATTAAGAACGGGTTTCCAATGATTACGAACCAATACTCATAAATAGTAACCTAACAATAAGGTAGAATGTTAGCCGGATATGGATTATAGAATACTGCTACACAGAACACGTAATCGTATTGATGACAATACGTTCTATGTTACAAAGTAGTAATTGCATCTACTGAGCAACCCTGACAAGTTCCAGATGTCCATTAACGGTGACGATGCATAGTGGGAAATACAAACGTCACAATCACGTGACATGAAGTCGCAGTACTGACCAATGAAATTAAGGAAGCCAGAGATAGTAGGATTCTAAACAATGCACCAATGCATTCTCAAGTATTGTTTGTGATGGATATTAATATAGTCAATACCACCCGGTCAATCTAAGAGTACACGAAGCATGATTTTTAGAATGTTGGTTTTGATATGTAATGACCTTTAGCTTTCCAAAAATACCAATACGTCCCAAATACATGTTGTATGCATATACGAGTATAACACGTTCGAAATATACAGTGGGATTAATAACGCCGTACATGCTGGGGGCAACCGGAGATTCCCTAAAGGGAAGTGTTATTTATAATTCAGCATAATGGGGGTTAAATAACGTATGGATAGCTTGCCGTTTATGTTTAAGTAACGAATGGATAACTATGCCGAGCATTACCTGGTAGACTTTTCAGCGCTCTTTTTCAATGGGATTTCGGATAGAGTTGGCGTGGATCGTTTCATCGTGAGTGGAGACTGTCCTCTGTGAGAGGACAATGTGCTGCTGGCGGCGTCCTCGCTCGGGGTGCTACTCATACTGCCGCGACTTTCCTCATCCTTCTGACTGGATGGTTTGTCCAGACTCACGGCGACAGAGTCCTTCACGTTGTCCTTCGAGATGTCCTCGGTATTGTTCGAGATGTCCTCGGTATTGTTCGATGTGGCATCGTTTGAGGATCCATTGACGCTGTCTGCTTTTTCTGGAGATGTCTTAACGTCTGTGACAGCTGTGTGTATACTCTCTGGTGTTGGTTCAGGATTGGAAGTTGATTCTGACTTGACATCGTCCTCATCAGCAGGTTCGCTGTTCTCTGACTTGATGTCGTCCATTGGAGTGTCCTCGTTCATATAGTTTTTTGATACATCGTCGTCACACTTTGAGGTCGTCAACATGTCGTCTGCTGGTAGTGCCATCTCTTCGCTTTCCGAATTAGCATGGTCAGCATTTGCGTCTTGCACATCGTCGTTTTCTTGTTTTTCATCAGACGCATCCTTTGGGGAATCCTTCTGCTCGCTGCTCACGGGTTGTTCCGTGGCTTCTGATACTTCAGCGTTGCTGTGCTCCTCGCTGTCGTCCTGTCCATCAACTTCCATCTTATCAGAAACAGCAGCAGGCTCAGCATTTTGATTTTGCTCAGCGTTGTCTTCTGACATTTTAACAGGACTAGTCTCCTCTTCCTTCTCTTCCTCGGCATGTTCTTCTTCCATTGCTTCTTCAGCTTCAGCCTTTGCCTTGTCTTTATTCTCCTCGTCATCGTCGTCTTTCTTGTCACCATCGTTATCAGAATCAGAATCCGAGCTGGAGGATGACGAATCTGATGAGGACGAAGATCCATCACTGTCCTCTGAATCCTTATCGCCAGCTTCATTGTTATTTTCTTCTACTTTGCCTTCATCCTCTTCCTCTTCCTCCGATCCACTCTCTTCCTCGCCATTCTCCGCCGATCCTTGACTATCCTCAGCATCGCCGCTTTCATCGTCTCCGTCCTCAGCGCTTCCTCGACTCTCTCCTTCCTCTTTATCAGATCCTGACGCACCTCCTTCTATGCCACGTACTTTCTTCTCCCTGGCATCCCTTTCTCTCTTCTCCCTCACCAGATTTGGCTCATTTGTCTGTAAGAGAGGAAGAGTAATGTCACAATTGCTGTCACTATCGCATGACGTATTCTATCATTTAAAAATAAGCTTTTCGGCTATCTACATTAATACATATACTACCAATAATGACTAAAGTAAATAGATATTCGAAACAAATGTCCTCTTAGAATGTATAATAAAATAATAATTCTACCACGCCATTAAATACGCATTTGAAAATAAAGCCTATTAATTGTTAAGCGTTTTAAGATATTAAATAACTGCACAAAGTTATCGTGTTACGTCAAAACGTTTTCCAGAATACAAAATGCCCACATCAAGTTAATATTTCAACAAAGACGAACACGTTCATTAGTATTCTCGACTATTGTTCCGAATGACTTCAATAGAAACATAGCCACACCGTATCAATGGAAATTCTGTCATCGTCTGAAGTGTAATTATAGGGGCGAGACCTTAATTGCACAACGTCACTGGATAATTACAACGTGGTGTTCTGTGAATAATTCATAGCAAGTCGCTGTACCAGGTGCCCGTGTTAAAACCAAAATAATGCTAAATCCTCTTTCGTTTTCGAATGTAATATATACGATGGATAATCTACTCTAGTCTCGCAATCGGGTTTCTACTTTACAGGTGCTCATCCTGTCATTGTTAAAATAGTGATGCGACAAGATAAGTACCATATCTGAACACCAGTATCATTGATCAATACAACTATTATTTCTGTTATCAAATATGTGTATTAAATAATAACGCCACTTCGTAACAGCAGTAACCATGACAACCATGAATAAGGATAAAGGAGAATTTTTCCGTCCGGATTTAGATGTCAGGAAGTCTATAACAAGCGTCAAGCACTTATAAATATACGGTCTTATTTTTGTGTGCGGATTAATATATTCGTCCGCCACAGTACGTGACGCATTTCATGTAATAGCGCATATGTCAGAGTTAGGGTTAGCGTATCTGCAGACAAACTGTTGTGTATCATTGTTCAAACGGCTTTCACACAAGTTATCTATAGTAGCAATTATCCAGTTATAATTCTGAGTTCACAAAACAGAATACAGAAGGAATGTGTAAGTGTCATAATAAGCATGCGCATGACTGAGCCTGTGCGGCATATTGGCAATTGCGTCGCCCAGGAAATAGCATTCATATAGATAGATTATTATTGACGTACAGACAGAAAAGTAGATCTAGAGAGAGCGCCGTGTAATGGGCTCCCCGGATACGAGGGTATTGGATTAGGCTATAAGTAAGTCGAAACTAATAGTCGCACTTGGAAACGTGGCATTATTCAACACACTCCCAGGCTGGCGCAAACACCAGTTATGACATATAGGCTATCAATATCTCCACATAATCCTATGCACGATAATAGATTAACATACCCAATTCGAAACGCGAATCAATTTAGTAGAAGTGATTTCGTAGAGGACGTACTAACAACTACGCACTGACCGATATACAGCTGACATATTTCATAGGTCATAGGTCCTCTGTCCGTGGGGTTCTAACGCTAAATTGACAAGCATAGCTATCGTTAATGGAACCGAAAACAAACATTTAGGACTTTAGGATATACATGTACTAGTATATTATAGTATTAGTGTGCAAGGCACTAGAAAATAGACATGTCGGCGACGACGTGTATAGATGGAAATACTACAATTGCGTCATACTAAATACCGAAGATAGTCAGATGTAATGTTATCTCATAGTTGTGACGCCTGCAGATGATGATATTGCGATCCGTTACACGGCCGTCGATACCAAAATTGCATCTGGATAAACACTAACTATGCGCGCAAGGATTTGCATGAATGCATTCTTGATATGGATTCTATTCAGGCTAAAGCAATGAATTCCATAAATACATATGAATATTATACATTGCCTTGGGCTTATTCTAACTTTACAGTACAGGTTATGGCTGCCATTTCTGTATCAAGTATATCTGCGTGAATGACGTTCGCGAGTTTCCGTGATTATTTTTAAGTTCCCGGATGTTAGGGAAGCTTTGCTAAGCGTGAGTGTAAGTGTGCACGACTCTAGAATATCGACTAGATACAAATTCCTCGATTGTTTAACCTACTGAAGTACACCTGGTGTTGAATGTAGGTAATTAAAGACCCAACTGACGGTAATGTCTTCTCTACGTCAAGCGAGTATGCCGCGTTATCAGCGAGTGTAAATAGCTAACATTTTCAGTAGGATTGTGGTAGCGGTTTGTTCAAATATGCGAGTTGGTAAATTCGGGCTTAACTCGTCTTCCACATTATTGTGCTGAACTCGTAGATACCTGGTTATACCGTATTGGGAGGAGAAAGAGGAGCAACTAAGTAAAGTGTCTACTAACAAACACCAATGGCTTGGGTAAAACCTACTGCTTACATGACGTGTACACGTCATAGATAGCGCGTCTCGGAAGCTTACACTTACGTAAAGTGCACTATTAAATGCAAATTATAGTGTACTAATAAAATAATTTCTAAACTTAATTATACATCTTCTAATACAGACACCCTGGCTGATTTGTTGGCAATTGAAAGGTCGGTGAATATTTCTAAATGGACTGAGTTCTACCAGGAGAACACAACTCGACGTTGCGAACATCATCATGGGTCAGATATTCAGAAGCCCCGCGGCTAGATCAGTCCGATCGGTATTACCTCTAGACGCGAGTTTATGACGTAGGCAATGTCTGTCTGGAATGAAGTCGCTCCTTAGAGAAGCGCTTAAGTGTCGTGTGCAGCAATAACGCCCTTGCGTAGAAATCTAGTTAAACGGATGGCATTTGCCGCGCACCCCCAGATTTCATGTTCAGTGTTAGGAGAAGAGATGAGACCGTCAGCATTCCAGCTCCGAGCACCGCGTGGCACGTCCTGTCTTACGTTCACGCCTCAGTACGCATATCCCCTCACTTTCTATTGAAAGCAGGTTTTCAACATACTGGCACCCAACCATGATAAATTTGTCTGACATATATGTAGTCTATTATCGTAAAATTGATGGTGTAAACCTTGTATTATAACCCCGAAGAGCAATCAACTTCCTTTAGCTTATAGGCAACGGTTTAGAGGTCGGATGTAGTTATAGCCCCAATACAAAGTTATATCACTTCCAGCACATGAACAGCAAGTGATTGCCATTGTCTGTGCCAGATCGATGGCAATTTAAGGTACGTTACGATACAAGGCCGACGACTATAAGGTTGTTACATATACTCGTTTCATTTGGATATGGAGAGTTTGGTAGGACAGCACGGTTTGGCGAGACGCCAGGATTCATACGGCTTGGACACTGTTGGCATGCTGCAACGCACGACGCCGTAGACACGTTTCTAGATTGGAGGCCCTCGTGTCGATAAGCTAGCCCTATGAACGTGCAGACCAGCCGTGAACAATTCCTGTCAATATTAAAGCACGCCTCGTTGTCATGGCAATAGCCGCAAATGGCAGGCCCCGCACGTGACCTGTTGGCGTAACGCCGTTCCCCCAAAATGAAAGACCTCCGAGATTGGAAGGTTTAGATAAGTGTGTGTAGTAGTTCGCCCTCTACACGCTAACGCTAAGTCGAAGTGGAAAAAAAAAGAAGAGCGAGATCAGAACCGTCATAGGGGCGGGGAGGAGGTAGGGTGACATGGATTGGAGTTTTTTAACCGGCGCCATATTGGACTCACGTCAACAAGATATGTCGTGCGCAAACTTTCCAGATCGTTAGCACAGCACAAGGAATGTCATGTTTTTCATTTCTCCAAGAGGCGAAATTCTCGTCTCGTTTTTTTTTCTTAAAGACAGCGAAACGAATTGTTCAATCACGGAAACTTTTTCGAAACTTAAGGCATGAAAGTCTCACGTGGGTATACATTTGCGTTTGTGCTAACACTCGGCGCTACAGACAGCGCACTGGTTGTGACTGTTTTGATGAGCTACACAGGGCCAGTACATTAGCGGATGTGTTCGCCTGCTGGAGTCGTGTTCACGACATATACAGAACGTAACATTATCCAATACCGTATACACGCTTTTGTTATCCGAAACTTTCATAACACCTGTATTTAATAAGTTAAGATTCGTGCACACCCGTTACGAATCGTTTCGTCAAAGTACGTTACAAAAGATACATTTCGTATACATGGTAATATGTACAAACAAAAATAACAATAATAGTAATAATAATAATAAGAAGAAGAAGACGAAGACGAAGAAGAGGAGGAGGAGGAGGTAGAGGAAGTAGAAGACGTAGAAGCCTGTAATGCACTGGTTTTTGTTTCATAAACAAAGTAATTACGCTACAGATTGTGCAATATGAAGAACGCACTGGTACTCTGTTCCGTTTATAGAATTGCAATAGTTAAGAATTGTCGTATTCATCTAGATACATTTCTTTATACACGACCTACATAGCCGCCTAGCAACAGTTATGTCCTAGACTCTACAATGCTAGATGTTGCACGCATGAGCTATTAAGAAGCCAATAAATGCTCAAGCTACTGAAGAATAGCTGGCTTGTGATCAAACCGATAGAGTGTTCTCCGCATGTATGTATGGATTATTTCCCACCTGTAATGTAATCAAGAACGCCAGGCCATGAAACTCCACTTGCATTCACTCGTGTCAGTATTCGTGGAGACTGGCGTCAGTGGGAGTTACACCTAAAGCCTCACGACGAACGTTAATCATTTCCTGTGTGATAAATATATGAAAATATTGCTAGAACGTTGAGTGATAACTCACAGCTAACACGAATGACGTTCTCCCAAATAGACCATGTTTACATGTATTCATATATAACAAACCAACTTTTTTTTATGACCGAATGGCTCTTGCAGATGTTACGATAAGGAAATGCGTAACATCGCGTTGCTGAAGTCGGTTGCAGCTGCATACTTGACGGCAGGCTGACTTACACTTTGCTACAAACATGATACTGACTGCCGTTTAGCCATAATTATACGTTAATAAGCATGATAAGCATGGCTATATTTACCAACAGTAATGTACACGTAGTCACGGATACATTTAAGAGTTCGTCACGAAATCGTAACCATCGGTTACTTATGACATCATCACCTGTAATTATGCAACACCATTGCAGTTTGTTGTTGTTAGTTAATTACATGGAAACTTGTAGTTAGGTAAGCATCGCAAGGCAAAGCACGTGACATGCACACATACCTTGGACAACAATATTTAGATAAAACTGATAAGTCCTACTTCAACACAATGGCGCTTTCAATATTATCTCCCAATAAGACAAGGTAGACACAGTTGTAAGTAGTTCTACTGCGTCAATCTAGCAACGGCGAGATGTCGAGAGGGAACTAACCGTTTATTCCGTCACGTATGGCAGTTTATAGCGTTCTAAAAATTCACTCAGCTAACCAATGACGCACATAGTGTAAATATGGGTCTACGTTTATGGACAATGATTGATGCGATATAGTAAAACGTCTTGTCCATATGTGGTAGCTGCTTGTTATATAAACGACCTTAAATGCATGTGAATATATAGCTTAATAGACATACTGAATACAATAATTCGACATTACTACCATAGCCAAATTGCAATATGATAATATATTTATTTTAGACTATAAAGAAACAAACTATTTTATTATTATTAAATGACTAAAATGCTTCTATTAATATTCATGATGGTGTAGGTATTAATATTCATTACGGTGTAGGCCTATATGTTATACGCAATACTGTGCTTTCTAAAATAGAAAGTGTAAATATAGAAATAGTTCGTAATGACGGTATGCGGAGTAAATAATCAATGATAGGCACACCCATAGCCGAACAGATGAAAATACCATAGGAGTAATAAAGTACGAAACAGTTAACATTACGACAATTTAAGTGCATGCAAAATGTCGGCGTTAGCTGCGTATCTCTGTACACGACCGTCGGTGGAGTGTTGTATACGAAAGTAGCATTACAGCACGCGCTATATTGAGCAAGACGTGTCCTAGCGTAATACAAAACAGCCATTTCCCTAGAAAATCATTAGCACATTAAGAGACGTAGTGCCTGCTACAGTGAGATGTCATGACCTCTGGTGATTACACACGACCCACCGAATCGCCTTCAAATACATACTTAATTACATCCCCGCTATGCTGGAGAGAGAACAAGCTCTGTTTAACCGATTTTCCTATAAAGAACAGCAGTTTACAGCAAATCTCGAACGCGATTCCGTGTCTACGGGCCCGTAAATCGATGCAGTGTGGCAAGCGAATGGGTAAAATCAAGGGCTATATTCGAAAAAAAACATCGATTAATGTTCTGCTTACGGCTGAATTCAATAACATACACTGCCCCCTTGTGGACGTTTTTGTCCTGTTTAAGTGTACGCCGATCACCGCCCGTAACGTGATAGCTAGCTATTTACGTGATACGCTATGAGTGACGTACATAGCGCCCAACATATGTACATTTCCTCCCCGGCCACGGACCCCTTATCGCTGTAATGTACAACAGCAGGCTGAAATTAACCACATTTTGCTACTCACATTCACCACCCAGGCCATTGTTGACGAGGTAACCGAAAATGAAATTTGCAAGCTTTGCCCGTCGCTTCTTTTCCAACAAGAACGACACTACATTATTCATGTCATTTGCTATTGATCATCTACTAAATTTCAAAGAAGCTACATCTGTACATGGCGTGTGTGTGTGTGGAGGAATAGACACTTACACTGCTGTAGCAGATTGAAGAGGATTGGTAAATAAAGGATAAACATAGGCGGACCTTGAAAACGCGCTGCCATGTATAGCTTACAGCTGGTTGTCGCTCCGGGCATAATATATCAGTTTTACCTAGGGACACTTTCTTGTATACCCTGTACACACGGGATTTACATGTTGTTGGATACATTATTATTTATCTTTCGTACTTGAAACGCAAGACACGCAAGTCAGGGCGAAGACTTCCCTATAGTAATCGGGTGATTATCGATTAACACTTTTCATAATCTAGTGTACATTTCAGTAGTTGACGCACACAGATAATAGGGTAGAACGTTCCACAAACTACCGGTATACCACAAATTAACACGTTCCTATATCACATACGTTATCGATTTCTGAAATATGACAGTTGCATTATGCGCAAAGTATGATATTTGAAACTGCTTATTCTAGTCACGGGCGGATGTAAGGTTGATATGAATACGGGGTTACGGGACAGTATGCGTGCTCCAGGTGTTACGGGCACGTGACAGGAATAACCCGCGATATATCCCACCTTCAAACAGATCGATAACGCCATTATGCCCTTGAGAACAACTGATCATGAACATTCGGTAGAAAAATCGAACAAGCGACGTCCTTGTTTGGAATGGATTGTTAAATTGAACAACTATGTGTAATGCGTTTTCGCTCTGTGCGTTTGGGACGGGAAGCTGTTCGCACATGTTACGACTTAAGACACTGACGCAGACATTCTGAGGCGGCAAATGTCACACTCGTTTTTCTTCCAAACAGCTTGCCGACGAACCGTAAATTACAGCGAGTCGAAAAAAGAAACCCGCCATCCCTTTGTCAACGAAATGCCTGTCGCCCTCATTGTCCGTCACGTGACTATTTGACGAGAGCCTGTTTCTATTTCCCGAGTGACGCTGAATTAAATATTACTTATCCAACGTTCGTATTCGCCTTGGCGTGACCGTGCCGGAGGTGGGGATATTTGAAAAGACGCCTAAAGCTTGCAAATAAAGAGTATACGTTACAATCGCCGTTACCATACCAACGGGACAAAACGATAAACTCAGCTAGTTTGTACTGTATTTACTGTTATTCTTCTAACGGAGGAAAAACAAAGTTGCGATCTTGTGTAAGTGTAACTGACTGTAGTTTGTGCATACATTCATTTTGCATCTCTGATAAAATAAATGAAGCGTCCACAAAAGGTCGGAATCGGCTTTGCGGTTTGATTTTCATCGTCCTGCTGACTAACTTACGACGCCGTAGCTCTTGTTAAAGTGTGCAGTAGAGCGAAAGTACACGGTTAGTATCGCGGCATTGTGTCGATGATGGAATTTGTTCATGCCAGATTTGACATAACATACTTTCTGGCAAATATAGCTTGCTAGAAATAATAGTGTTGCTCATTCCCGTCTGTGGTGATGGGTGAGTGACTAGAGAAGGGCTACACTGTCTGGTAAAGTACATTCTACCCTTGAAAAGGGTACTCTAACGTGTTGTATTGCTTGCGAACCGATCATGCCCTTTTTATCTTTAGCTTTTTTTTTTCTACCGCGATACATCCTGTAATATTAGTGTGCACGTGGCTTTATTACATCGGGAGGCCTAATTAAGGTTGTGAAATACTATGCAATGTAAATGTTTTACCAGGATAGTGATAGCTACGCTTCGCCACGTGGCATTTATAACATCTGGCCATCACCTGTCTATTGATGATTATAGGAAGATATTACTCACTCTATATCAAATTGCTAAAGGGAGCGTGGAAAGCGCTCGGGGGATGGATTGCGGGTGGGTGGTGTTTCGTAGACGGGGCCGTAAAGACCTCCAATAAGAGGCTGACAACTATGTGTCTATTCTCGTTTTTAAGGCCAGGATTAATCGTTCCCTTTGTGTGGACAACCATAGTAAATAAACGTCAAGGTTGAAAAGAAAACGCGGTCAGCTTTCAGCGGTGTTAGTAATTACGTCACGTCTGCTCATTACGATCTGTCAAGATGGCGTCCCGTCGGGATGAGGCAATAACATTGTAGACGAGCTCTCCCTAAACCAGTCTGGACGGTCGTTCGTTAAGGGGCAAAGCGAGAGGCCTCACCATCTTGTGAGAGAGAGACAGAAAAACATGTTATTACTAATCGATAGGCTTATTTGTATAATAGCGTGTCTGCGTTTGCGTCACGTATCCACTGTCGTCTGCTATATTTCAACATTTGTCTAAATACCCACGGGAACATCAGCCACACGTTTTAGACTCAGGAAAATCAGACGTGGTAGGAAGATGATGACCTGCCTAGTCCCACACGTGATGTCCATCGCGTCAGAATCACGAACGCGTTCTCCTAATAGACCACAACTAATACACCATCTCATTTAGACAGATAATGGCCGGCTTTTTCCACAATCATTCTGAATGCCATCAATTATTTGATGGTTGTTGCACTCTATCAATGATAAGCGATAGCAAAACAAACGTCAGAAAGATCACTAATGCACCTCACAAAGGCAGTTACGACGCCGTAACTGAACATTAAGTTGTCGTAACCACATATATATCAATTCTGTTGAACCATATCATGAACCCGAAGACAAAATGTACATGGCACAAATGGATCTGCTCAATAAATGGACAATGCAAACGTGCTAACAATTAGATAAACTCATTCAAAGTTGCATCGATTAACTTAGTACTTCCAACTATCAATAGACACGCGTCTGATGTGAATAAATGATTAATTTAAATTAGTCTATGGTGTGATCGATGCGAAGAAGCATGCTATATTGATACACGCCCCTAAGTAATAGAATAATAATATAAAACAACGGTCAAATAAGACGAACGCATATATACATAAATAAAACGGATTTAGGTGTAAAACAATGCACATCTCTATTTTTTACTCGACAACGGTATAATTTTGAGCCACGGAACAAAGTGTATAATGTAGAAAAATGTCTCGTTCTCCCGCTGGTAATGTTTCCGTAACTTGAAACCTGAAGGGATAATGGCGATTTGGGAACTATCGTGAGAGGGGTGTTGCTGCGTTAGTCTAATTTGTCTATTTACGTCATCAAACAGCATTGATCGCTCAGAACGGACCGCTACGGAACTAGATCAATTAGATAAAGTGAAGGACTGGATATCGTATTTATCATGTTCCATACTAGTTCAATGCATCATGTATGTGCAGTGCGTGACTGAATAGAAGGTTGGGTGACCTATACATTTTACAGGCAGACATATTGCTTCGGCTGCTCGACCGCTTCAAGATGGCGGCGCGTTGTGATGATTAAATAGAGACTGCTATGGCGGTCGAGGTGTAATACGTACCGTAGTGGAAAGCAGACGACAGCTGTCGCATCGACAAGCGGCTGGATGCACTGTCAATATTCCTTTAGTGATTAGAAGCTTCAAACTCCGTCCAAAATGTCGGATAGATCGTTTCCAGTCCTTGGCGGTTTCGCGGCCACTGACGAACTGAAACTCGTTAGGAGTTAGCCATGCTCCCTCAAACTCTATGCACGAACCTTTACTCCCTTGGCAAAGTCTTGATAAGAACATGTAAGCCGTATTGGAACCGCATTCCACTTCCAACTTAATGTCATTCTCCTCAATGACAGGCTTTATGTCCTCGTCAGATCCCTCTAGTTCTATGTTGACACTTCCCACTCTGTAGCTGAACGGGCCGGTCTTATCCAAGCCTATGAAGCCAGCCACGGCGCCGTCACTTTTCAAACTTGTCGTTCCGTCTTCCGAATTGTCCTCACAAAGTTTGGAATCCAATGAAATAGTTTCCTTGAGTTTGGCTGAGCGTGCTTTCTTCACTTTTCTCGGTCGGCCACGGTTACCCTTTCGTCGCCTCATTTTTTTAAAGATGTAGCACAACAACAACAACAAAAAAGCGTGGTCACTAGATCAATCCCCGAGCTTGGGATGCTATTTTGGGAGGAGAACGCGATAAACTGTAATGGCCCCGACAAGGTAGGCGAGCCTCCAGCACGTCTAGTTATCTCCGCCGATCTGAGTAGAGTTTGGGAACAGCCACCCTCGCTCACTGGGGATCCTTCAAGCAAAGACTGTGAGCTATTTACGACACTAGAAAGACTTTTCTGGTCCACGCTGAAATAATCGCCTCTCTTCTTGACGCGCTATGAGCCCGTGTGCGCCCGTCGCGGCATGCGTATTGATTGTAAAGGCGCTT
>JAULBP010096691.1:0-11393 GCA_032355345.1 Lepetodrilus pustulosus
AGCAACAGCAATACTATAATGGTCATCATTTAAAGATCGTCTTACAGACATACGATCACAGATATCAACGAGTGCGTTCATTGGTAAGCCCGACATGCGGATCATCAGATTTACTCCAAGTGGACAGAGGAAGGTAATCGTGACTGTAGTAGTCTCAGAAAAAAACTAGTAGCAACAGCAATACTATAATGGTCATCATTTAAAGATCGTCTTACAGACATACGATCACAGATATCAACGAGTGCGTAGCAATATCGAGTAATAAAACGCAAACTACATTCATTCTGATACGCCGCCAAAGTCTCTTTCGTCGATCCACATTGGGGGGAATTCTATGTGGCGGTTTTATGTTCCAAAAGTAGGATAATTAAAGCTAGGTTCCTTTTATTCATAACATACGAAACCTTTGGTAACTATCGAGTGTTGGGGGAAAGTATATCAGTAGTAAACACTTGTGTGGACAAATCTAACGTAGGTAGTCTTTTATAAATTCGTTTGTCCATTATATAGGTCAACTACAGTATCTTCTATAGTATGCGTTCAAAATGTTGTGTAATTTATCCAAGAATTGTTTGTGGACGCTGAACCATCCAGCAGATGCATACACATGTATATTATATATTACAAGCGGTACATATGCATGCAAGCCATGTTACGAGTGAAAGAAGCTTGAAAGTGGATTAACATTCCAAACCAACAACTCGTGTACTATATTATATGTTGAAGAGATTCTGGCTCTAGTATATACGTCTACCATCGACAGAGACCTTTACGTTTTCCAGGTACAACGTCAAACCCGAAAATTCTTGCGTAATACATCACATAAACTTGTTGGGCACGTTATACATCACGTGGAAAACACAATTGTGTGATGTACTACACAGGAATTCTCGCCATTTACTTGTGGTAAAACTGAAGGTCCATTAGAACGCTATAAATATATTGCCGATACGCAAAACGCGCAATGCACATCCCACTAATAACGTATTCAACACTAAATGAAGAATTCATCATACTGAATGCATTGTTGTTTACGTACATCCATCCAATGGATATTCTTGGCATATTGCTAACAGTATATTGATAGTGTTGAATGCACGTATCAAAAGTTCCTTCAGTTGAATATGTCGTCTCGGCTTTAGGACCCAGGGGAAATTCACAACAAACATTTGACGTCCATTAAGGTTGGTTTAATGAACGAACAGCACAATCTTAGCAACATGATTGTCCATAATAAAACGAACATGCAATATTCACCATTGACATCAATGCCATTGGAATTAACAATTGGAAAAAGATATATTGACAACAATATAATTATTGCGTGTACAATATGATAATATATTCGTTATTTTGGCATACATTTTATGGATTCACGATATTTTAGAAAAATCTAAAGCTACAAAGTATCTGATTACTTTTACCAATAATTTCACTCGGATATATCTCTCGAAATAAAACTTACTTTATTCTAAAAAGATTACCAATACCAAAAGGGAAATGATTTGACTCTACCATTTTTTGAAGTACCGAGAACTGTTACCATGATTTGACGATAACCGTTACCATGTTTTGACGATAACTGTTAACATGTTTTAATGCCGAGCTGTACTCAGAACTAATAACAAAAGTTATTAATGTTACAATGCAATACATTTCAGGATAATGAGATTATAAGAGGAAACATAAGGACAAAACAAATCCTTGGCGACTGGCAGTATCCAACCCGACAAGCTTAGAAGGACCCAAGGTACACGTCTACAGTTCTCCATTGATTTGGTGAAAACATGTTGCATAATGTAAATGTCAAAAGTGAAAATCATTAGTCTTTGCAAAATGACTGAATATGATGCAAGCAGGACAGCCATACAAATATCCTGCCCTCGTTTCAAGAATTGGTATTGTCGTTAGCCCTGGCGCAAAACAAGAAGAATGTTATAATGCTATAGACAAACGCAAATGCACTAAAGAGCAGTGCCTGTGCCTAATCCCACTGGGTATCACTTCTCAGAGCTCTCAGATCTGCTACAAGACTATAGCGCTCTTGCCATGTACAAGAGATCATTAGAAGAGCGCTATGGTCTTTTAGTAGACACAAGAGCTTTGTGAAATGATACCCATGGAAATTGGACTTGAAGCAGAGGAAGATTAGGCACAGAGGTAATTCCCACATCCATACAATAATTTGGTAATCCAAAGTAGAGCGGATGTTCCCAAAATGCTATACCATACTGGCTCCTATAATCATAAAAACGTTCCGACGTCCTTCTTTTGCTATAAACTACTAGAATAAGGACCAGATACAAACACATCTTGAAATGCAGGCTAAAGGAGGATCAAAGGTACCTATCTGCATTCAACAGAGATTTGTAACTAATGTGGGTAAAGGAGATGAAATAATATATACGTACGTGTTTTCGCTATGTTAGTGCTAGATTATAAAGTATTGCATCATAAATAAAAACAAAATGAAAATGGAACAAAGGGTGGGCAAGATTCGCGTTTACAATTCTGTCCTTTGGTAATAAACACACTTGGTAAAAGAACAAGAAATCGTTAAACAAAAGTATGTACACAACGTGAACACGAAGGTAGTAATAACAGGAAACCATCAAGTAATGCCAAGGTACAGAAAGTACAACAATGCTAGTTCTGTACACACATACACCAACAGACCTTAATAATGTGTCTGGTTTTCAATGAAATCTATGTTGACATCTCTTTCTATAGTCCAATAATCCCATTAGCAGCTACAGCATGGAACACTAAAATCTGAAACTAATTAAAACGCTTTCAAGCAACATCGGTGACAATGAAATCGTCCATGTTCATCATCATCTCGCTCTCGTCTTCAAACATATCCACTGGTTTTCTCTTGATTCCACTCGGTTTACCTCCCTTTGAATGACTGGCCTGCGATCCCACTACTCTGCCCTTGCCCCCTACCTTACTACTCGCACCACTTCCCCGAATAACCTTGCTCTTGCCACTACTTTGGCCTGGTGTAGAGTTCTTCCCTTTGATGCTGCCCTTTCTCTCCTCCTCGACATCTGTAACCCAACTGCTCTTCAGAGCTTTCCGTGGTTCTACCTTGCTGGCTTCAATATGATCATCGTTATCACCACCTAGCCAACTGCTCTTACCTATGAAAGTACTTTTTCGATTTTCGCTTCCCTGTCCCCGAGTTACTGTTTTGCTTACACCACCTCGCCCCCTCAAACCACCTCGATTCACTGCCAAAGCTAATCTCCCTCTACTAGCCCTACCTCTTGTGAAGGAAGCAGCCCTACCTCTTCCTAAAGCGTTAGCCCCACCCCTTGCAAAAGAAGTCGCCCTACCTCTTCCTAAAGCTGTAGCCCCTGAACCCCTACCTGCCCACTTCCACATTCCAAACCCCACCGAACCATCCCCTTCATCCCCTCTAGCAACTGTTACCTTTATGTTCTCCAGTGGACTACTATCCTTGTGCTGGCTATCCACTCTAGTCGTGGTGTCCATATTGCCAGCTGATATAGGATATCTGTTGCTCAGTATGTTTCTGAGATCGCCTTCTATGGGCAAGGGTCTGTTTGTCAACATGTTCCTGAGGTCGGCACTCCTTTGAAAGCCTCTGCCACGTGCACCTCTACCACCACCTACATCTCTGGGCCATCTTCCTTTACCTCGGAAATTACCAACGCGCTGTTCACTTTCAAGCCACTCAACATCACGACCAGCCATTTCAACAATTCTGTCCGAGTGAGGATTGTCTTCATCAAATTCCTCAAAGCGTTCTTCGTCTTCAAAATCTTCCACACGTCGCGCTTCCTCATATAAATTTTGATTGATGCTTCTAACATTCCGGTCAACATCTCTGAATTCTATGAACTCCTCCTCAGCAAATCTCTCATCTCCATCGTCGTACATTTCACGCTCCTCTCTTCGTCTCTCATCAACGTACGGGTCATTGAGATCGTCCCGAAAATGTTCAGATCTCGCATCATCGTAACGTCGTCCCCTACCATTGTCTTCCACAAATCGTTCTCCATGTCCACGAGATTGCCAGCTGCTCTCCGGACGGAGTGACGGTGCACGACGTTTGACGGGCCCCTCTTCTCCCATCACGAAACCCTCGTCAACCACGTGTACCCCTTGCTCGTCCACGTATGCCAGTGTATACTCGTCGTCGACATCGGCACTGTCGTCATCGTACACCTCGACCTCGCCTTCGCCGATTGTGTGCCTCGTACTTCTAGCATCTCCGAGAACGCGCCGAGACGGCCCGTATTGGAAATCCAGATCTTCCTCGCCGCTGACATAATCGGTATCCCGTAAACTGCTAATGTGACTACGCTCCAGTCTTGGCCAACTGGCAATGCTTCTATTTGCCAACCTGCCGCCGACATCTTTCCTGTTTTGTCCAGTATCCCTTTGGGTATTTGAGGTTTTGTTCTGGGCCCAGGCCATGGCCCTGTCGACCAACTCATCACCTGTGTCTGCCGTATCATACTGGCTCCCAGGCTGACCATTTATTTTCCCCCTTGCACCCGATACCACCTTTCTGGTATTCTTCATGAAGCGCTTATCAACTTCCTTCTTCATCTTTTTCCCTATTGCATTCAGGCTGTCCTCATCCGATGAAATTTCAGTTAATTCCTCCGTCTGTTTGGCTTGTTTGTCTGTGGCACTGTGTGTGCCCTCAGTGGTAGTAAGCAGCCTCTTTCTGGCTTTTAGGTTAGCATCTTCAAGCCTTTTCATCATTACCTCGATCCATTTCAGGAACAGTTTAACATTGTCAGGGTCTAGTCTTTTGTAAGGAGGAACGACTCCAGTGGGAAAAGATCTCTTGGATTTACGTTTGCCAGTTGGAGCAACAGTAGTTTCCCTCAATTTCCTTGGCCAGGTTGGGCGATTGACAATGACCGCATTCTTGTTTAGCGACGTAATCAATTCTGTAGGGACTTGACCCTTTAGCACATTGAAGTCGACTTCTTGAGATTGACTAGTCACAGGTGTAGATGATGCCTGCCTAGCTCCCATTTGTGTTGGATATACTACTGGAGCTACAGTAATTTGTGCCTGCGTGTCAAGGTATTGCTGCCTTGCTACAGACTGGGCTTGAAGAAGCAGCTGCTGTTGTTTCTGCTGCTGTTGTTGCTGCAGTCTCTGTTGTTCTTGTAGTTGCTGCTCCTGCTGTCGTCGCTGCTCCTGAAGTCTCTGTTCCTGAAGTCTCTGTTCCTGAAGTCGCTGCTCCTGAAGTCTCTGTTCCTGAAGTCGCTGCTCCTGTAGTCGCTGCTCCTGTAGTCTCTGTTCTTGCAGTCTCTGTTCTTGCAGTCTCTGTTCCTGAAGCCTCTGTTCCTGTAGTCTCTGCTCCTGCTGTCGTTGTTGTTGCAAAAGTACCTGCTGTTGAACAAACTGTGACTGCTGTGTTTGAGGCTGGGCTGAGGGAGGAGGCACCATTTGGATGGGAACCGCTGGTGCCTGTTGTTGTGAAAAATTTATCAACTTTGGTCCAGCACTGATGATATGGCTACTGGCAATTTGAGGATGCCCGATAATCTGAGATGGGGTGGGTACTACTTGCTGAGGATGAGCAATTCTATGGGCTTGAATCTGACTTGCATCCTGACCTGCATAGTGCATTCTGATAACCGGCGGGGGCGATTGTAGATGTGCTGGTGGTGTCACACTCTGAGGATGTGGAGCAGGAACAACTGGAGTGGGACCGGGAATTCTGGGCGTAATCTGAGCAGGCATTCTCGAAGCGAGTGCGACCTGACTGGATAGCGGAGGTGGAGCGCCTGCCGCTGCTTGAGGCTGCACGTACACTTGTGGCCGTGGAGCCGTGACTGGCTGTGGCAGACCCACAACAGGGTGTGCAGCTGCCATTGCTCGAGGAGCAGTCAATACTGTTTGAGCAGTAGTCACCATCAGATGTGGTCTAGGTGGAGCCATTACTGGCCGAGGTTGAGACTGTTGCACAGCTGTTGTCAACTGTGGAGGAACATCCATGACTGGGCGAGAAGGTGTGGAACTGATAACATGCTGCTGGTATTGAAGTTGAGCTGTGGAATGAGGTGGGTGTAACTGAGACACACCAGCCATTGCCTGAACAGGAGCTTGACTTACAGGATGAGGCAGAGCTTGAGATTGTGCTGGTGCGTGTAACTGAGGTGCAACAGCCATTGACTGAACAGGAGCTTGATAAGGCTCATTAGAAGGTGCAGCTTGTTTTGATGGCGAAGTCGTCGACTTTTGCTTTTTGGACGAGGTTTGTTTTAACGGTTTAACGTTCCTTGCACCCATACCAGAAATTGTTGGGATTTGACGATTGTCTTTTGTGGATTTACTAGATTTGTTGGAAGATTTAACCTTTTCAGTGGCAGATTTGGACGACTTTCCTTGATGTTTAGAATCAACGGAAGAAATTTGTGAATTTCCTTCTTTCGATTCATCCTTTATGTAAGATGATTTCTGCTTCTCGTTTAATTCATGTAGCGACTTCACTGACAACTGAGAATGTTTTTTATCCTTTTCACCATCATCGTCTGGCTCTTTCGTGCCCTTATTTTGATGTCCGTGCTCGAGGTGAAACTGCAATGCTGTTTTCTTCTGGAAGGTCTTGTTGCACACCGGACATCGGAAGTAAATCACATTCAGAATATGTTTCTCATTCCAGTGAACCAAGAACTCCTGTGTCGTTCCAGTAAACGTGCACCCATATTCATTGCATTTCTTAAGATCAACTGTCTGGTTGACAACTGTCGTTTCCTTAGAAGGAGAAGGAGGGTCTTTCTTGGAAAAAGGTTCCGAACCGGGAACTAGGTTGGAAACTGGATCTCCTCGACAGTCATTTATCGTCACGTTTCCGGGCATGACGTAGCGCATGTTGTCTCGCCCCTCGTGATCTGCCCCGGTCAGGTATCTCGTCATCTCCTGTTTGTCCTCGACTCCGTGGAAGAAGTCCAGATGCTCCCGAAGGTCGTCCTCGTCCACACATCCCATGCTGCAGAAGGAGCACACCAGATAGTCTACCTTAGCCTCGTGCCGCTCCAGCCAGTGTCTTTCAAACTGGCCGGCCGTTCCCTTATAGAAGCAAGCATTCACTCTGCAGTGATATTTGGCCTCGTCCCGAGCGATAGCTGGAGGGCTTGGCGGCTCCTTCTGCACCACATCGAGTCCTGGAATTTGCACATGTCCCGGGCTGGGCGATTTCTTTTGTGCTTGTTCAGAAGACGAAGAATGGCTGGACTGAAAAGAGTTAGCATTTTGTTTAGATTGATTTGAAAGGAGCACATATATACAATAAAGTTAGTAATTAGGTCAATTATCCCTGCCTTAATTACATAACGAAATATCAAAGGACAAATTAACCTGGGCTTGTATTCTTGAAACTTCGTAATTCCTAACAAGTACGTAAGTACTAAGAATTTGCCAAACTGATTTTCTGTTTATGTTAAATTTTGAAGAGATCTTTTCTCACTAATAAAGTTCTTAGCTAAGAAGTTTCGAAAATACGGCCCCTGAAATTCATGTCTAGTCGGGAATCAATAAATGTTCAAAAGAAATATATCTTGTTCAAAGATAATAGTGTTGCACACCGCTAGCCCCTGTGGCACTAGACTCTTGTTAAGTCAGGTTTACATTGTCCAAAAGTTTTTTGAGAATTTAAAACCCAAGTACTTTTGGAAACTACATAGTAAACTTGCCAAGAAATCAACGTTGTCATTTAATCAAATGTCATTATGGCAGGCATCTTGGATTGGAGATTTCACATTTTCTCAAGGTCCTTGCACAACAAAGGAAAATTTTGCAACTCTGTGATTTTCATTCTGAGATAACGTTATCATTAAGGTACAGTGTATATGCTTGCACACTAAAAGAGAAATATGCAGCAGCAAATTTTAATAGAATCTGGTCCTATCTTTTTGTTGTTGCCACTGATTGGTGTTGATAAACCACTAGCCTCTGTTGTGTGAGGACCTTTAAGAATCGAGATTCAAGAGGCTAAACATCGGATGCATAAAATATACTGAATTACATCATTATATATTAGTATTCTATATTTTACATAGCTTTAGACCAAAACCTAATGAATTATGAGTTAATTTACAAATCACCAGTCCCAACAAGTGTTTCAAATAGTTCTCAATTACTGTAAATCATGAAATGTTAATGAGGATAAAACATTAACAGATTTAACGAGTTACCCTTAGATGTTAACATTTAATTCACTAATATTTTGTAAAGAGTACTCCATAGATGTAGACATATGACTGAGCTCGTTAACATTTTACGACGCCAATAGGTCGATAATCCACCAGACACTAGTTTAATGACACTAACATTTTATGATTTACAGTATATTCTACAATGTGTAACCTATTTGTTAACACCAATTTTTTTTAATAGCTCAATTAGACTATTATTAGTCGATGAGGTTCGCTAATTGGAACATGGTTGGGGCCAGATATTGGGCTAGTATTACACAGAAGACAGACACATTGTTTTCCATATATAATGTTTAATCACTGGTCATCGAGAGGCCTGGTTGCTTTCAATATTTTGGTGTGGCAGCCATTCTCATGAATGCATCTGTATAGTTGTCCTTGCACAAACATAGCATGGTCTGCCATTCTTCTCTCAACCTGTAAAAAGCAGGACAACATCTCTTGGCTGTTATAGCTATTGCCATTTACATCAACCAAGGACATCCAATAAATGTGTTTGTTGTCTTTCTGGAAAAACCAAAGACATCTGATAAATGTGTTTGTTGTCCTTCTGGAAAAACCAAGCAGGGCTCTACATTAACTTTTTGAGAAACCTGCCCCTGTGTCCTATCGGACATGTAACTGTAGGTGAAGGGCTTGTTAGTCTGGGCCAAGTCACGTCTGCCTGTGGATAATACCTGCCAAGGTCATCCAATAAATTTGTTTGTTGTCTTTCTGGAAAAACCAAGGACATCCAATAAATGTGTTTATCGTCTTTGATTGATTGAATTATTGCTTTACGTCACGGCGGGAATATTTCTTGAAAAATCCAAACTCTGACATCGTCTGCGCTGGAATAATTTATCGCTGTATTTTGTCCACAGGCTACAACCAATATTTTGCAGAAGTTACCATCTCGATGACATTGATTCATATTTCTATTGGCTAATGGCAAAAGATTTTTTAAACACTCCCTCTCATGTGCCGAACCATTTTTTGGAGGGGAGCATGTGCTTTCCAGGATGTCCTACAATCTGTCTAACATTACTTACAGCAGACAAGAAGTGGATATGGTAGTCAACATTGGTGGCTTCTCCAAGCCTCTTGCTGGACACTGACAGGGTTGAAAAGTTTCATGGACATTTGGTTGAACTTTCACGGACATTGTATCACAGAATGGTCGATGGGTGGATATGAAAGTGCCCTTTAATTTCTCATTGTCATCTGTACCAAAATCTCACTTTTTCTTCCTCTCTCTCCAGTGTTGAGGCTGTGATAGTATGCATTTCTCCCATTGTTAAAGGTATCCCAAAAGCTAGTAGAAATTATTTTTTCTTTTTATTATTATTATTTTTTTTTAAATTGGGGTTTGGTGTCATTTTCTAGAATCTTTCACAAATAGGACTTGTCAGTTTAGGGCAGGATGAAACCTGCAACATCTGTATCACTGAATGTTGCAGTAAATCTGTGAGCACCGGCTGGTACTGACAGACCAAGAATAATATCTGTATTGCCACAGACAGTGCATTCTATCAATATTGTGTCAGAAATGTAACTTCCACACACATTGAAACTGGGCTGGGATTTGAACTCGTGAACTTAGGCTCCGAAGTCCAACGTTCTACCACTGCACTACCACCTGCCCTCTGGCTAGTAAGTTTGAAAGGTCTGGGGCTTGTAACCTAAATAGTAGCCTAAAAGGAGCTTAACCACACCAGTGAAGCCTTCAAACAAGATTTCAATGAATGGGTGGGCATGAAAGCGTCTTTTCGCTTCTTGGAACTGTTCTACTTTGCTGCAACTTCACCATGACGGTGAATGCACGCACGCAAACTTAACCATTGAATGAGTGGCTAGTTCTACAAATAACAACATACACCAGTCAATGTTGACATCAATTTAATAGCAATAATATCAGGCAGCTGGCTCCAACCTCTGGCTTCATGTACGGTTGTCTCGATGCTGCTTGTCGTTGCTATCCCTCTGCTTCACTTACCTTGGATCTTTGCCTCGGATTATTCCACATTATCAAACAACTAGCAATATGCCTTAAACCAAGTTACAGACTACAAATGCCGACAAACATCATTCCCTTTAACTCTCTCCATGCTGATGGAAAGCCAGAAAGCCCCAAAGAGCGGTGCCTGTGCCCAATCCAGCAAGGAGAGGGTTAATGGACCATGTTTGTGGTGAATGGCTCAGAGGGCAGTGATTTGGATCACGAAAGCTTACACAAACAAGTGTCCGATTGATATATCTGCCAAAAACTCATTTTTTTTATATATATAGAAAATATCAGTTTGAAATTTTACAATATTACAATCTAATCTGAATTTACTCGACTTTCCACAAATTCATCATTGCTGTATTATATACTAGCAATTCTGTTTTACACAGAATTTCATGAGCAAATCAACATCTCTTTGTAATACTATATATTTTACCTTTGAAGACTGGCTCTTGACAGGTTTCCGGCTCTTTGATGTCCTCTTGGAGGAGCTATCTCGCTTCTTCTTCAGCGGCGGCGGAGACGATTCCTCCCGTTCCCATGGCGATGGAGACCTGCTTTTAGGAGACCGCGCTCTCTTGGTGGTGCGAGGGGCTCCCGCGTCTCTAGGGTGTTGCTTGAGCTGGTGGTAGATGACGTAGATCCTCTTGCCGTCGATGGAGTGCGGACCAGCAGTGAGGGCTGCCTTGGCGTCCGCTTCGCTCCGGAACCTCACAAAGCCGTGTCCGCTAACTCTACAAGGACAAAATCATCAATGACTTGTAGCAGGGCTCTAGACACACACACCTGACATCATCACACACCTGAGTCTGTATGCAAAAACGTGGTTTATCCATAGTTTAGCCTAAGCTAGGGATTATCGGTAAGTTACAGTATTAACTAAGTTTCCCTTAAACCCAGGGGTACTTAATCCGCTAAGGACTCACTCCATTGTAATACCCCTGGCACACATCTTGAGCCAACCAATGAAATCATTTCCCTGATGGAATTTGATGAAAGCATCTATCCAATGAAATAGATTGTATCATTACTGCTTAGTTTTACAAATAAAATGACCCCTGGATAAATAAAACGACCCTGGGCAAAACAAAAATATCGCTGCACAAATAAATCAGCGGCTTTTTACCTGATATAAACATCCACAGATTTGTTACAAATGCTAACTGACCTCCCTGAAGTGGTCACCTCCATGTTGT
>JAULBP010096702.1:0-11391 GCA_032355345.1 Lepetodrilus pustulosus
GTTTCCTTCCTAAATGTTATATCAATCCAAACTCTACCATTGTGACCTATGGAAAAGTATTTGGTTGTGCAATACCTTTAACTATACAGTCAGTATGTGTAGCAGACCATGTTCTCAACCAAATACAGTCCCCTCGATATAACACTGAATTTGGGGTCCATGACATAACCCCCACCTTATAGTATCCGCCTTATTCGATAGTACAGGTAAATAACAAAAATAAAAATGGGATCCATGTCTGACCCCGCCTTATATCCAAATCCTCTGTGTATCGTACAGTGTTATATCAAGGGGACACTGTACTATTTATTCCAAAAAAATTCCATGGACAATGACAAGCCTAGATTTTCTGGAGATCCGAGGATAAAGATTTTCATAGGCTCCTTTCAAATAAATATTATACCTATCAGTATAATTTATCAAAAGTAATTTACTTTCACCCTCTGAGACTATGAATAGTCTACTAATACTATACAGTATATATGCGACTTCCCAACTTTCACTTTGCGATACCTGTTATTTATCAAGCATTTGGTAATTAGAAATCACTGTGACCCCCAGAAGGGGCATCTTATCGCTAGCCTGTTTGCCAGCATGCTAGATTGGTTAATTGAGCCTTGTCCATCACAACCAGCAGTGGTTATAAGTTAAGAGGTGATAACGGCCAGAGTATCTAAACTCGTATATCAGAATCGACATGCCAGTCTGCCCTCAGAGTGACGGAGCGAGATTCTAAATGCCGTATTTCACTAAGTAAGCCACCCAGAAGAGATGCTCAGAAAATGTGCACATTTTTTTGTATTGGAAAATTTAAATTCTAATTTCATAGGTAATATTGTTTAAATTGTATGGGAAATAGTAACAACACCTTTTATGTAGTGTATATCTAAATGAAAAGGACCTCAAAAATATGCTTGGACAATGTCATTTGCTTTCAAAGGAAAATTGAAATACAAGCACTTTGATAATATTGTATTGTATCGGAAACAGTAATCATAATGCACATTTGCCCAGTTTAAAAAAAAATAAAAAATATCTAAATGAAAAGGACCTAGAAAACATGCTTAGACACTGTCATTTGCTTTCATAGGAAAATTGAAATACTAATGCTTTGTTAATACTATTGTATTGTATGGGGAAACAGTAATCATAATGCCTTTTGATTTTAAAATGGGTGAAATAAAACGCTTCAAAACAAAATATGTTTAAATGTATTTAGTGTCATTAGCTTTCAAAGGAAAAATTAAATACAAATTCTTAGATAATAGTGTATTGTATTGGAAACAGTAATCATAATGCCTTTTGATTATGTATAAATGTGTAAAATAATATGCTACTTTTGCCCAACTGAAAAAAAATAAAATACAAAATTTAAACGTTACAAAAGGACCTAGAAAATATGTTTAGAAATTGTCATTGCATTGCAAAGGAAAATTTAACTAATAATACTTTAGATAAGGCCACAATTAAAAATATGCTTGTTTCCCCTCGGCCGACCATGTATTTCACAGATGGGTAGGTAGGTAGGAGGAATATTGTTTTAATGTGCACATTATAATTCTTTGAGAACATGTTCTAGACGTCCAGAGAAAAAAAAATCATTTACAGCTTGTCTTGTCTGATAAAATATTTGGACTCAAGGTATTTTTCATCAGTCAGTCGGGCGAGGAAGAAAAAAAAAACATTTTTTTATTTTGGCCTAATATTGTATTGGATGGGAATAGTATTGGTGAGATATTCTTACTGCAACGTAATGCCATAATTCATTCAATCAATCGGTAAATTATAACACTTATTGATTACATGGATGTGTGAGAGAAATATACCGTAGTGCTATCACTGGTTGTTTCAACCACCAAGGTGAACCCATGGTCAAGGTTAAGTTGGTGGGAGGGTGGGGGTGGGGAAGGTTTGAGCGGAAGATCGCTTGACCAGAGACAAACATCCTAAGGTCAAACCCACCCTTGAGGTCCAACATCACCGTCCACTCGTCCATGGGAATGACTTTTCGGATATGGTGGCGCAATTATCATCCTCGCTTTGTCAGCTGGTTCTCCCGTAGTTAAAGTGCAATACTCAGCATTACAACTGTTGCCGCTCTCATCCTGCCATAAACCGATAAGCCGTGTGGCACTAAAGCTCAACAATAAAAGGAAATAATGAAAAGAACAGGTACATATGTACCTAGTTAGTGAGAGCTTGTGTAATGTAAACAGGACCTAGAAAATATGCTTAGACGGTGTCATTTGCTTTCAAAGGAAAATTGAAATACTAATGCTTTGATAACATTGTATTGTATGAATCTCATGATCATATTTTCAATAGTTGATGGTTGCTTATTGAAGAATTTTAGGAACATGGTCAATAAGAAGTATATATATATAATATAGATACAGGTATTGCATTGTGTGCTGGTGAAACAGGAACATGCCGATCCTGGGATTCGAACCCGAGTTGCTGGATTATAAGTCCAAAGCTTGTTTGTCGTTGCCTATGGGTGAGATATTCCCGCTGCGACGTAAAGCAATACCGGTAGTTCAATCAAAAACTACAGACTGAGCCAAAGGGGTACCGTAACCCCACTGGCCAAGACCAGTAGGAGCATCTTATATCACACACTGCTACGCTCGCATAGTGTCGTCGCTCACTCACTCACTTTCATAGTGTAAATATGGTTGTCTTTGAATTTTATGAACTGTGTTCATTTTTCAAAATATTTATGCTGTTCAATTTTAGGAACGGACAAAAAAAATTGAAAAAAATAAAAATAGATCTACAGGTACCAGTATTGTAGTATGTGTGCTTTGATAAATAGCGGTGCATTTGAATTTCAAAAACATTTTTGAAATATTGAAGTGGTGCTTGTAATGTTTATAGACGGGGCACGTAGCACTTAACGTGTCATGTACGGTATTTGCGCCATTCAGTCGGCATCTCTATCTGTCAGACTCTGATAGTTCTGTCAGTAAGGTGAATCCTTGCCACGTTATTGCTGCAATCCCACGACATAGCTGCTTCTCCACACGTACGCGTGCACATTTATTTTACTGCTGCATTGTTTAATTACCCGACTTTGCTGTTGTTCCCATTATTTCATAATTATTAGACAAAGAAAAAGGAACAGAGGGTGGGGGGAAAAAAACTATTTAAAATTAAGTCATTATTTATTTTCACATCAATCGCAGAAAGTCTGTGGTTTATCATGGAAGACGATTTGAAGGAGTTTTATAGTCAGCTGCATAAATAGATTGCAAAAACTAACAAAGATTGGCCAGATTACAATAGGTTTTTTTTAATAATTATTCCATTGCTTTAGCTGGAATAGTGTATGCTCTTTTGTTTTGTTTTTTAAATCACTAGATATTTATAAATTACAATAGATGAGATACCCTTTTTCAATTTCCTACAGTCCATTGTGATATTGTCCATGGCTTGTATTCTTGAAACTTCTTAGCTTAAAAAATGTCTTAGTGAAATAGCAACTTGTAAAGATTAAGATAAGTAGTATTCTTGAAACTATCATAAATTTTTCTTAACTAACTTAGAAAGTTTCAAGAATACATGTACCAGTTTTTACATTCATTCTTATTTTTTTAAATATATTTGTTTTATTTACCTCTTGTTTTTTTTAAATTATTATTATTTACCTCGAAAAACATTCTTAGTAGATACAAGTTTCTTAGGGCTTAAGAAGATTCTAAAATTATTAACTTACTAATATTTCCTAATATACCAAAATAGAATTTACGGTAGTACCAATAGGTACTTATGTTCGGTCACTAAAAATATTAAATTATAAACTATCAAATTAAATTTGTCCATGAACTGTATGTGATGGCAAACCTTGTTGTAAAGATAAACGTAAAGTGGTATTAGCGACGTCAATCAATTAAACCCTGATCACAGAGACATTTCATTCCTCCTCGTGTAGAACGTATACTAATTGCTTCATAGTGACGGCTTTATCCCCGAAAGCCGACTAAGATTATCTAATTACCCATCATTGACAGCAATGAAATCAATGTGCTGCCAAATTATACATGACCACCGGCGAAAAATAGAAATTTTGTTCAAATAAGTCCTTCCCCTTGTCTGATCCGATGTGTTTCCAGGATTGTAATGAGACTTCTACAAGTTAACACTTTCAACAACCATGTTTAACTCTATCCACGCTGAAGGCACCCCAAGGTATCCTAAGGAATACCCTAATACAGCAGGGACAGTGTTAAAAGATATCAACAACAAAAAATTATAATTTGGATTTATTATTTTTAAAGTTAGAAACTTTTCAAACCATCTCAAAGTATGAGATCATGCTTTGAAATGGTTCCAAAAGTTTCTAATTATATTCTAGTCTATTGATAATAATGATACTACAGTACTACTACTACTAATAATTATTATTACATTGTCCCCCTCGATATAACACTGTTCGATACGCAGTGGATTCAGATATAAGGCGGGGGTAAGATGTGGATCCCATTTTTATTTTTGTTATTTACCTGTACTATCGTATAAGGCGAGTACTATAAGGCGGGTGGTATGTCATGGACCCCAAATTCAGCATTATATTGAGAGGACACTGTATTATTATTATTATTATTATTATTATTATTATTACTGGTATTATTATTATTATTATTATTATCATTATCATTATCATTATCATTATCATTATTATAATACATGTAATAATAAAATAATACATGTAATAATAATAATAAAAATAAAAATAATAACAATAATAGTAATGTGTTATGGAGTTAATTATTTAACAGTGATAGTGATAGCGCCAATCCATAAAAATACTCAGATTTACCAATTTGATTGATTATCGTAGTAGACTATAGTGCTGTGTACACGCAAACTTGGACCAGCCTTGTTGTGAAGATTTCCTTGCTTAACACTTCATGATTCAGACAAATTACTCTCCTGATTCCTGTAGACATTCGTGAAATGACGAGTCTTATGGTCTCCGTATCCATGGTTTATACTGGTACTGGAGTTGCGTGTTTCAAATGGCGTACTGTGACTCAAAGTTAGCTTTATCTCCAGTCATGACAATAGTGTAGTCTATGGCTATGGTTAAAGTGGCAAGATAATTTAAGGCTTGCTGACATATTTCATGTTCGAACATATTTTACCTGAAAGTACAGTGCACTCTGTCAATATCGGCATCTCTATACCCCGGTAAACTGCGTCGGCCGGCACAATTTCAAAGTCCCGACCAACGACAGTGCACTCTTGATAAAATGAGTAATCCGGCACTCTCTCAAATCTGGTCATCGCAAATGGGTGAAAGATTCCCGCAGCCACGTTAAACTCTATAATCACTCTCAAATCCGGCATATTATCTTAGTCCCAACGATTTAGAGTACACTATGTACAATTGATGTGGCTACACATGGGCAACATGATACATTTTCTGCATGACCAAATGGTTTTAATTATTTTCATATTTTTTTATTTTCTATTTTATTTTAATAAAATTAGGATAAATTATTTGCTAAAAAGTAGCATAGTTATTTACAAGTGTCTCACTATTATGTGAGTATGTGAGCTGTATGTGAGCTGGATTAATTAACCCACATATTATTCAGATTTCCCTAATGACTTAATCAGTAGCTAAACTTTCTAGCATCTGTTAAAATCTTACCTTCACATTCTTGATATATTGGTATCCAGTAATGAATAAATTTCCTGTCTGAATTAACCAATGACCAGATTTTTCCTTTCTGCGTCTTTCTTCTATATATTGACGGAGAGAATGTTTGCTAAAGCTTAATTATTTGATCCTCATAACCAGATTTTTTTTTGTTTCCATCTTTCTTCTGTATATCAGCAGAGAGGAAATTTGCTTAGTTTAATTATTTGATCCTCGAGATAATACGTTGTCGACGAGAGCATGATGGTACATCATGCACAAGGACATTATCGTGATTACCGTGGTTGCATACACTCAGATCATATAGCCCTGGACTATTTACATCGCGCTTCTTTTTATTCACGTGAATTACCAGCGATTTGCCCTGCACCATCAAATAGAAGGAAAGTTTATTAGTATTGAAAGCATCCATTGAGAATAATAGTGGACGTTAACGTCATCATGTATCGGTAATGGGACGAAGTATGCTAAAGCATGCTAAAGTGAAATGGACTGGGGCGAGCCAAGTCGTCGATCGCCATTTACGTCCGAAGTCGGGGGATGGTGGTGGGTTTTTTAACGTGTGAAGGATGTGTGGATTTCTATGAGGAAATTCAAATGTGATTCCTCTCCTTTATTTCCCCGAGATTGATCTTAGATTAGGTTTCGATCAGAAACCATCCCAATTGAGCTCATTCCTATCTTTTCATATTTCGACCGACATTTTTATTGAACAAACCAACAGTTGGCAATGTTTTCATAATCAGTTCCATGTCCTTTCTTTTAGTCATTTCTGATTCACTTGCAATTTCTGTGGTGCTGTTACACTGTCCTTATGAACAATCCAACCATTGGTAATGTTTTCATAATCAGATGTATATCCTTTTGTTGCCCCCTTTCTTTTTACCATATTTCTGATTTCCTCATGATTTGTACGAGGTATTAATATACTGGCCATACTGATATAGGATTAGATTATTCTGGTGTATAGTCCGAGTTCATCAAGTGATTTTTCGAGCTTTCTCGAGCACGAGTCTTCATACTGGTAACCTAGTAGAAGAAAAGTACACATTGAAATCTTCTTCACTTCGGACTACAGAACAAGTTTGCTGGGAACTCCAGCAAGTTTTAATCTGTTAATTCCTTGCTGCCTCTTGTACAGTGAGCTGAAGCATGCAGTTCAAAGAGGAGAGTTCTCTATAGAGTCAGACTAATATCAGATGACTTTCTGGTAATGTATGTCACAGAAATGTCAAGCCTACTAGTGTCTGATTAGGATGCGGCCATCTTGGATTTGGTGGTCAGAAGATATTTCTGTTGCTGAAAGCTAAAGGTCGTCGCATTTCCAAAACTGAAGATATTTCTTAGTACATGTACTACATGTATATAAGAATTGTCAAATTAAGTCGTTGATAAATTTTTTATATCCAAAACAACTCCTGGCCCTATTTTGTTGATATAGATAGTAATGGTCACGTGTGTTTTATGTAGACGGCCGATTACGCTAAGTGAACCAGTAATCCATTAATTCGTTCACTACCCTTTTATGATTTGCATACTACATTAATATTAATACTACAGTATTTACAAAAAGTACCTGTACTTTAAAACATACTTGTACACATAAGTTGTACTTGATACTAAAAGTATGTTTGTCCAAACACCGAAAATTCTTGGGGATTTATTGATCCATATTTTCAAGCCAAGAACCAACTATACTCATCAGAATTAATTAAGGGCCACTAGCCTTTTTTGGACTTATTAATTTAGCTTTATATTATCATAACAAGAAAGAATTTCCAAACATCTACAGGCTCCAGGCACTCTTGAACTTAGAGACGTATTTGAAGAAGAAAGACCATTGATTTAAATTAACACTCGCCCCCGGGCCATTTCTCCCAATGCTAAAGATATCCTAAAGGACTAGCAGAAATTTTTAACGTTAGTTTCTATTCCTGAAGACACCAGATTCCTCAAGCTCACGTTTCAATTTTTGGTAGAAAACTTCCCCATTAAATATCTGCCGCCCTTAATTAAGTTTGTTAGGTGGGTATACTTCCATCGCCATGGGACTGCACATTACATTGTAAACAGATTTCTAGGTCTCTCTCCCTTACCCCACCTGCTCGATGTCCGTAATGCAACACTTTGGTGTTAATCTTGGTGTTAACAGCCGGGGAAAGTCGGCAGTAAACAAACACAAAGCAAACTAATTAATTGATTTGCAATAAACGCTGCCCTGTTGCGGCGACTTAGCGAGAGATCAAGGACTTTGTTTTGTTAACCTTCCTCCTCAGTGGAAGGAGATGCCCTGGAGGGACGTGATGATCGAGACTGTTTCCGTAAAGACAGCAGCATCTGGTGGATGCAATCTGTGTCAGTGGTTTACTGGTTCATTATGAGGGTAATCTTCTTGAATGTACCTGACCGTGTTGATTCACATTTTGAATTTTATTTTATACAGTGTCCCCTCGATATAACGCTGAATTTGGGGTCCCTGCATTATAGTACCCGCCTTATACGATAGTACAGGTAAATAACAAAAATAAAAATGTGATCCACATCTGACCCCGCCTTATATCTGAATCTGCTCTGTATTGAACAGTGTTATATCGAGGGGACACTGTATAACGAATAGAGCTGCAACGAATACACCTAGTGGCGAATACGATACCTTTCACGAATATGGGGTGCCGAATACGAATAATTATTATTTCTTTTTTACTTTTTAGATTAGTTTTACAGGTAACACCATGATACTATCTTCTGTCCATATGTGACCGTGTTGATTCACATTTAGAATTTTATTTTATTTTATTTATTTATATATTTATTTTATTTATTTACTGTTTAGATTTGTTTTACAGGTAATACCTCCAATGCCATGACACTATCTTCTGTCCTTGTTGATTCTCATTGTATATTTTATTTTATTGTAATTCCTATTTAATTTATTCATTTATTTTTACACAAAAAGAAAAAGTTATTTTTAACGTTGGATATGTATATAACAAAGAACATTAGCTCTGTAGAGCTATTTTTCCGACAAATAAAAACAATACAAATGGATAACAAAACTGGTACATATTAAGATACAAGTTTAAAACGAGAAGGTAATTTTAGTTCACAGGAGAGTTATCCAGGGAGCACATATGGGGCCAGACCAGTTTCTGTTCAACCTGCAGAAGTCGCTATACGTTTCAGTGCCAAATCATCTTCTATCTAATATGGAATACATGTGACTTTGTTGATTCTCATTTTGAATTTTATTTTAGTTATTTATTTTTATTAATTTATTATTTGATTTTTAGATTTGTTTTAATGCTATATCGTCTTCTGTCTAATATGAAATACACGTGACCATGTTGGTTCACATATTGAATTTTATTTTATTTTATTGTTATTTTCTTTATTATTGATTTTTAGATTTGTTTTAATGCCATGGTATCAAAACTGACTTGCAGAAAGCTTTTCAACCAGATTGCACTCAAACTCTGCATGTCAACAATTTTCCCCAAATGATATTATTTTGTTATTGTTTTTCTCATATTATTTTATTCCTGCAGGAAACACTATACTATTTTTTCAAAAATATTATATATTTTTCTACCCAATGTTTGTCGGAATGTTAATTTGTGGAATCTTGTTTTGCAGTTGTTTTGTTCTCGAGAAGATATGTTTCCCCCAAGTAGGATTTGTGAACTAATGACATATTGTTTCAGTGGTGCAATCCAGACATGTTTGATTTACGCGGTATCTAGAGACTCTGTCTGTGTCCAGCTTACGCCTAACAGCAGTCAATGTCTGTCATTGTCAGCTGTCCACTTACCCTATATCCAGTCACACATTTATCACAGAATTTTGTATTTGTCAACATAGTTTTTTTTAATTTATTGTTGATCTCAATTGATTAATAACAAATACCAGAAATTTGGATTTGTCTGTATTGATTTGATATTTCTTTTTACCTGACATTAAATTAATCACACACCAAGAACGCAAAATCTTTATTTTCAACATTGAGAGGTTAGGGTTTTTTTTAAAAAAAAGATTAATTTTTGTAAAAGATTTTTGGCCGATTGATCTCGCATGATTAATAACAAGTACCAGCAATTTTGATTTGTCTATATTGTCTTTTTATTTGTTGTTGATCTCACATGATTGATAACAAATACTGTATTGATTATTATCACGCACCAAGAACCTAAATCAAATAAAATGTGATTACATCATTCTTGATCGTCAATGCAACCTGTCGATGAATTGTTGGTGATATTTTCTCGTTTCAGTGGATGTACATCGTCCCGTTCGTGATACTTGTCATGGTAGCCTCGTCGTCAGACCAGAACCAAGGGGGCCGATGAAGACGGACCGAGATTTTATTTTTTCCACGGAAAGATAATTACTTTTATTTTATCGTACAGAGTTAATCAAAACATCCTGGTTACTCACTTTAACGTATTTGTATTTCAATAACATTTGGGCCAGAAAAGACATTTTCAGATGAAAGCCAGGGTGGAAAACGATGAAGCACGACCACGGAAAACAAAATTATTTTACGGAAGACCTTAGCATATTTTCTTTTTAATAGTACAGAGGTAATTAAAATGCTATGGTTACTTGTTTATTTAGATCTAATTCTATACAATGTCAAAATTTAAGGGAACAATGATGTTGATAATTTTATATTTGATTAATAAATTTGCTTCTTTTTTTTGTTGTTCTGAGGGTAACCAAAACATTGTGGTTAAGTTCACTTACTTATTTCTACTTCGGCAATATTTGCACCTGGAAAATTAAACGAGTGATTGTCCATCAGAGAGTGATGCCTGTCAGCGGAATTGATTGTTGTGCGAGAGTTAATTTATCGATATCGAGTTAAGTGGAATGCTTGATACGCAGTTGAAAAACTAGCGATGACAAGGCTAAAGTACTCAACATGCTAATGGTTGTAAGTCACATAAAGGCGATGTCAATATTCTCCTCAATCAATGGCCACGTGTTGAATGTGTTCGTGTGATAATAGATTTGAAAAGAAAATTTTGCAGCCCTGGGAGCTCCGATCATTAGCTATACACATCCATGCTATTTATCAATAATTAATTTAAATTTAAAAAAAATAAGAGTATGGTAGTTATTTTGTGCATCATCTGGCCCTGTATATTAAAATATTTATTGACATGAAATAGAGACCACAATCACAATAGTCAAGCCAATCCTAATTTGTAATTCCTCTATAAATTTGAATCCTCTAATAATTTGAACACCTAATTTCATCACTTTAATATTTCAATTTATTCTAGACACTAAAAGTATTATTTTTTTTTTTTAATTTAGTCGATGAATGTAGATTTTTTTTTTTAGGAATTACCATAAATGAAACATTAGGCATTCCTAAATATTTGAACATTTCACTTTTTAATTCATATTTTCCAAATAATTTGAAAAGGCGAAAAATATGTTTTCGAATCATGTTGGAATGAATAGGTACAGGTTCTGGTGAATGTTAATATTATGCTGTGTTTAGATGAAATGTAGTTTTAGTCTTGATGGATGTGATGTTATTATGTGATGCATTTGTTACAATGATGTGCAGAGTGAATGTTGATTGATGTATTTGTGACTGAGGCCACAATAAAAAATATGCTTGTTTCCCCTCAACTGACCATGTACATGTATTTCTTACACCGCGGTTGAGAGATCACTGTGTGATATTTATTTGGTAACACACATATGTTAGATACCAC
>JAULBP010096713.1:0-11390 GCA_032355345.1 Lepetodrilus pustulosus
TGTGTGTGTGTGTGTGTGTGTGTGTGTGTGTGTGTGTGTGTGTGTGTGTGTGTGTGTGTGTGTGTGTGTGTGCATACACATGCATGCATGTGGTTATTTCTAGTTACAAAATATTCTCGATGCACCATAAAACTCACTCATGCATGATGGTATATTAAATATTGAAATATAGTATGCTATTAAGAAGTACATTAACCAATTATACAATTCAGCTGTTTTCAAAGTTTCACGTTCTCTTCCTATATCTTAATTCCAGTATCTTCTCCAGATCAATCTAACTGTTCCCATAAAAACAAACCTACAGACAACAGAAGCTGAGGAGTTGGGCAGTGGAGATGGTAGGATGTTGGTTTACATAGAAATGTGAGTTTGAATCTCATTCATGGTGCTCCAGTACCTTTAGGGAAGATCGGAATGTCTGCATCATTGTAACAGTTACTGTCCTTGGCACCAGCCATTGCTTGTGGGTCTCACAGAAGCACCCTGTTCTTGCTGGGTTTTTCACCATATCATCACAATCTTGATGATTTCCATTGCAAGATGATGTAACACATCACTATCTCCAAGCTCACTCACATTTCAAGCTATTTAAAATGGTATATTTTTTTCTAGTTAATCTCGACTCAATAGTCCTGGTATCTTCACCTACGTGCAGGCATGACGCTGTCCAGACATTGAGTAAGCAGAGGATCTGTCTGCGACATAGGGGGGTCAGCTCATTGGGAGCCGGTGTCAATGCTTCGTCCTCTCCTTTGTCAGACCCTGCGGAGGATTCACACTCGTCCTCGCCTTTGTCAGACCCTGCGGAGGATTCACACTCGGGGTCCGTACCTAGATAACAAACTAAAACTCCCTGGATCTCCATAATTCACACTCCCCCATGATCTTTGTGCCCAATTCGTCAGATTAATCAGTATTGCGAGTGTTGCGTGAGCGACGGCACAGGATTGATTGTGTTTACCGACTGATTGGGGTGTTGGTGTTGAAGGAATGCAGGGCTGGAGTGATCCTCCCTTTCCTGAGATGTCTCCGTTTCCTTATTGACATTCCTCCGGCAGACCCGCTGTGTCAAATGACATCACATGATAGCACGTACTGCAATGTACAAATTCTGGCAACAGAAGTATTCTATGAGTTTTTAGATGCTAATTTATCATACATATTAATAATCATTTGCTTATCAATTGTCGTTAATATCTAATGACACATGAGAATAATCACTAATGTAGATAATTCATATGGAGATTGAGTTGTTAAAGTGTGATAATTGGCTAAATTAAGCATGACAATATGGACTATCATTTAGATGATTCAGTTATTAATAATGCAATACATACAATACAATATCACCTTCCTTGAGTTTCATTTAGATGATTCAGTTAATAATAATGTAACACATGCAATACAATATCACCTTCCTTCATTCCCCATTGTTTCAATTAGGTCATCTCTAGTTGCCTGCAACAGGAAGAGGGTTACACAATTATGGACCATCTCTATTGTATTCAGCTTCTACAGTGCAAACCATTTATTGGAACTGACATAGAACTGCCAGTGTCAGGGACTGAGTTGCATATGTGATCGTCTCATTGGGAAGCCAATAAGGAACAGTTACGGAATTGTAACCGACACTCCGAATTTACAAGTCGAAATAAACATGCAGTGTTGTAATTGGGCTCTTCTCAAGAAACTGTTTCGGAGTACGAGGGAAAACACTATTTCCTTTATTCTTTGTGGATTCCATCTTCGTGCCCAAGACACATGTCAGATGCCAGGAACTGGTCTTCATTGTGCTGTCCGAATTGGTGTGCAGCGTGAATGCTTATTTTAAAATTCAATCTCCCCTCCACCACCACCTCCCGATCACCCCTCATCCTGGATGTGTTTTCCCACCTGCTAACAACATGCAACAGGTGGTGGTGATCACACTAATTAGCTGTTGATTTTTTTAACCAGCCCTCTATTATATGTTGGAATCCTGAATGTTTGCCAAGTTCCATGGGAATGAAGACATGTGAGGTACACAACTACACATACATGCCGGTTTGGGCCATTGGAACACCTGTTCCGGAAATGTGTCTGGGCAGTTTCCACGTCCTGAAAGAGTTGGGATCCAGCTTTCTTGAGTTGTCCTGTTAATGATGCAATATGTTTTTTAGATAGTTTTGAATTTAATTACATGGAATATAAAGGAAACAATAAAGCTTATCCCTAGTGCCTCATTGGTGTACCCCATAGTGTATCTCATATGTATCCTTGGTGGATCATTAGTGTACCCCCTGTTGTATCATTGGTATACCTCTAGTGAATCCATGGTATACCTCCAGTGAATCCATGGTATGCCTCTAGAGAAGAGAATCCATGGTATCCCTCTAGAGAATCCATGGTATCCCTCTAGTGAATCCATAGTATACCTTTAATGAATCCATGGTATACCGCTAGTGAATCCATGGTATACCTCTAGTGAATCCATGGTATACCTACAGCTAGTGAATCCATAGTATACCTCTAGTGAATCCATTGTATACCTTTAGTGAATCCCTGGTGTACCTACCTTTAGTATGTCCATGGTGTACCTACTTCTAGTATGTCCATGGTGTACCCTGAGTGGATCCATGGGAAACACCTACATACAGGCTTGGGCTATCATTGGTATGACCCAGATATATCTTTATCCCTAGTGTATCCATTATATACTAGTATCCATTTATACACCTAGTGAAACCTTGGTGTATCATTGCTGTACCCATATTGTATCCTTTAGTGTACCCATTGTATATCCCTGGTGTGTCCTAGGTGTATCCCTGGTGTGTCCTTGGTGTATCTTTGGTGTACCCATATTGTATCCTTTGGTGTACCCATTGTGTATCCCTGGTGTATCTCTGGTATGTCCTAATGTTGGCTCATCTATCAACACACTAAAAGTACATGGACAATTACAAACCCCATAATTTTAGATCCCAAGGATTTCTTGTAAAAGTACTGAAACTCAGAATGCAGAGGAAATCAATGTAAGACAGTGAATCACTCCCATTTAATACAAAATAACTTAGTGTGGATTGATCTCACAAATTATGACAGTGCAACGTTTCAGTTTTATCAGATAAAACATTATCTATGGACTTTGCCATCCAAAGCTGGGGGTCGAGTTCTAAATCAAGTTTTATTTCCGTTTAACTTTTGAGGCATTTATGTCATTAGGAAAATGCTATTTCCTAACCCAGTGGCCTTTTCATGATCCTTCTATTAATTAAGCAATAGATTTTTTTCAGAAATTTCCATTTTCCTGATAATTTTACAGAGTATGTAAATTTGAGGAGCATTAAGGGACTTAATTTATACGTTTGACTAGAATCCCAATGATTCTAGGGCTATTTCGCATAGTCTGTCATTCCACGTGATTTCCAAATAATTCCTATCTCGCATGGGTCACTTTTAAACTTTATATGAATATTTTCATGCGCTTCATGGTCTTAATGCGAGTTTGATTGTTATCTAAAGAATTGATGAATTGCAACGCAAATCTGCAAAGCTATTGAGTTTCTTTGAACTGTAGTTTTGAAAACGGTTGATAGCTAACATGGTCTGCATCCATTGGTGCACTATTCCCTCTCTAGCCGCAATCAAAAGGATTTAATTCCTGTCCTAATGTACATTTGATCTGTTGCCTTCTCCAGTCATGAATAGCTCGGAATCTCTTTTGCAGTTTTTCCAACATTAATTTCTCATACACTGATGGCTATTTCGCCCATTCGTTCATTCTGAATCTTCATTCTTGTCCCTGCAGATTTCTGCATAATTGAAATGACTATTGATTTGTTTTAATCTAATGCTCATTAGCACTTCAACAGAGATTTTATTGATTGCGGAAATACAGCAAAGAGTTTTTATTTTATTTCATATCCCTGCTGAATTAAGTTTGGTAAATTCCATAATTACCGTAACATTGGTTTCTGGTAAGTCCTCTAATTATGTCTAATCACTAACTGTATTTGCGAATCGATCTTCATCTTTCTTGTTTCTGAAATTGAAAAAACTGAAGGAAAGATGGTTTGGATTAAGTAAATATTGCAGAAATTGCTTGATTGCTTCAGATGCTAATTGTAGTTGTCAGATGGAACATAATTATTTTCTTACTTGTTGGTTTGACGTTAGAACACAGTGATGTAGGCATATTGAGATCTCCACCCCTATATTGACCAGCGAGCAACCAGTGCAGAAACTTAATTCATATGTGTGTTTTATATTGATTTCCCAATAAGCGTTACATGTTTGCAGAGCTTCAAACGATATCCATTATCGTTAAAATCCATTGTTCAGTCAGATTGCTAACTACAGTAATTGTGTAAGACATTGCCAAGTTCTATACTCAATTGCCTTGGTGCGCTTCAAAACATCAATATTTCACACAAATCCAGATATAATTATTCATTGAATATTTTTTTTACTAATGACATGTGCAATTATTAAGACTAAAAACTAGTTTATTAATTTATGAATAATTATTTTAATGAAAAATAAAATTGCATCAGTGTGTGGTATTTTGTGTTTATAATTTTTTAGTTTGAATTATGAAATTCTGCTAGGAGTTAATTGAACTGACTGGAAGAAACCAGAATCATGCATTTGAACTAAGGTGGACCCCCGGGTCTGATGATATTGTTATATCTATTGGCTTGGAAGGAAAATCAATGACGTTTAATTTAGGGTTCAGTCAATACTCATTTCTGTTGGACTTCTGACAGTTGGAATGACACGATGTGACGTGAACCTCTAACACGGACACTGAAACATGGAACCTTTACGGGGCCTCTGAAGAAACACTGTTTGAGCTGCTTATCTGATTCAGGATTATGTTTTTTTGTATGTTTATTTATGGCTGAAACAGTTCTGCAAAGAAAGGGTGGGTTTTTTCCCGCTCGCATCGCGATCAAAGCCTTGTCTGTATCACACTTATGATTATTTTTCTTTGTAATAAAAAAAATCAACAGAAAACTCATTTATTACCCAAATAACTTTGTTTTGTCGTGAACATGAAAATATGAGATGATTTGTTTTGTGCTGGGATGTTGATTTACATTTTGAAAAAAAAAAGTCGCCAAGATGTTGTCAAAGGTTATTCATCATTCTGGGCAGATGTATTAGTATGGCACCAATGTAGAATGTCCCATTAGAAGTCCATTCAACATAGGCGGTCGGCTTTCGTACTACATCCACAGCCGTCTGGGGAATGGAACTGTTAATGAGCTGGTGTCGTTCTCACTAAGTCACTGTATTTATGGCTATTTAATAGCAATTGCTTCCTATTTACTCGCAACTTACTCATATTGATAGACACTCAAGCCATATAAAGGTCCTCTGGCCTATTTGTCATATTAGCAGAATTCTCTAATGTCGTATTCTTTGTCCTAGCCCGGCAATAAAAGACCAATCATTTATGAATGATGATTCCACAGTCTGAAGATTGGGTGTTTAATTGAGTGAGGTTCTGTTTTTGTATGGAAGACATTTTCCTTCTAATGTAAAAATCGATAGTGCTAAGCTAATAACAAGTTTGTCTAGAATGGAATATTTGCATCATTTGGGTGATAAAATATTGGGGTGAATGAAAATATTGCTTTCATATATTTCTGTGGCGATTGTGAAGTAGTAAGAACGTAGAGAACTGACACTAATAGGTTGTGTTATCTTCTTAATAGCCTTGAGTACTGATAGGTTACGTTCATTCCTACCGAATATGAAGTTTTCTTTGGTTGGTTGGTTTTCATCTAATATGACTATTGCATGGTTGTATGTCAACTGGTATGCTAGCTGTTATCCACTCATGGTATGTTACTACTGGGTATGCTGGTTGTTGAACTTGTCCAATCAGGGTATGACCATGCTGCTGGCAGTAGAAGATTTTCAATAAGGATATGTTACTACCGGTATGCTGACTGGTATGAAATCATGGTATGTTAGTATGCTGATTGTAGATCTTGTCCAATCAGAGTATGTTACTATACTGACAGTAGAACTTGCCCAATCAGAGTATGTTACTATACTGACAGTAGAACTTGTCCAATTAGGGTATGTTACTATACCAACTGTAGAACTTGTCCAGTCAGAGTATGTTACAATACCAACTGTAGAACTTGTCCAATCAGAGTATGTTACTATACCAACTGTAGAACTTGTCCAGTCAGAGTATGTTACTGTGTTGGCTGTCATCCAATCATGACATGTTACTACGATCACTGTAATTTATCACAGGATGTTTCTAAAGCTAACTCAAAGTCACAGTTATCTGATCAGGATATGCTTTCAATTCCTATTTCTAATCTGACTTATACCTGGTGAGATTATTTAAGTGTATATATTTCCTTCTTCTATAGCAGAAACTAAAGAAGAACGTGAGAGGAATGTATAAAAGGATGATGACTACACCCCATACCCTATTATTCACTGGTATTAGATAGGTCTCTCTGTTGTATGCTATGACACAAACTGTAGGTGTATGGTAACCAAGTCAAAACTATTTAAGTCTGATTTCCTTAATTGTTGGTTATATGTTTGGATTAAACTATTGGCCAATTGATTTGTTAGACCACCAGGTTTAGCTGATGCCACTGAAGTGTGTTCAGTGGGGAAAACCTTCTGGAAGTGGATTCAGCCCGGACATCACCTGGCAAGGGTCAGCTAGCTATCACCACTTCACCAAATACTCTGCTCACTAATTTGCAGACATAAAACAGAATGGCTTACTTTGTAAATTTCCTTACAAGTACACAAAATGATGGTGAATTAATTCCAGTACAAATTATGCCAATTTCGTATCGGGTTTCATCAGCAAGGTTTATTCAGGATCTGGATGTTACCACAGCTGTTGGGGGAAATCCATCCCTGGCCGGTGTATAATTGGGGGGAAACTGTGGGAAGGTGATACACCTATGTGTGGACTTTACCTCAGTATTACTGCCACATATGTGCATCAGCTTACTCTGAGAATTTAAACTGTACACTGCGTTGGAACTCGATATCTAAATAAACAATGCACAGGTGCAGTCAATACCACTACTGTTACAGGGCAAACTGCCGTCAATATTGCCAGACATGGTTATTATGACACTGATCTAGGTTATTATGACACTGATCTGTGATCGTTATGATAGCCGGTGGTGTTTATACGTGAGTTAATGACTTCGTCACCAGCAGGTGTTCCTCTTCGGAAACCCTTCCATGAAGGAACCATTGACTTGGAAGACGGAAAAAATACGATTGATGCTATGTCTTTGAAAAATATTAACAATCGTTGCTATGATGAATTTATGGTTGGTTTATATAACCGGGCCGGATCTATGAAGCACATGAATATGTCTTGTGCAGTCTCCCAAACAGATTGTAGAGAAAAGTTAGTGAGATACATCTACCAGTGACATGGTGGTCAATGGAGAGATATCTCTTTCTTGAAGTACTGTAGTATCATGGTTAACTCTACACTTGGTATACACTGTAGAAATTTAAGATAGGTTTGATTAGTCATTACATGCAGGTGGTGGCTCAGTGGTAGATCACGGGACTGTGGAGTCAAAGGTCTCTAGAGAACCCACCCCTGGGACTCTGTATCTGTTTCTGAAGAAATGTCCTACTGTATTTATAGCAGTCATAGGATATGCGATGATGTACTGTCATCAGTACTATTGGGCAGTGATTGCAGGTTTACTGTAACATTCTGTGCTATGGGTGTAGCAGGTTGACTCCTGCTGTAAACTGACAAGCCATGACATGATTGAAATAATCTTGAAAGCAGCTCTATGTCCCAGCTAAAAAATTAACTTGTTAGCTGTCAGAATAATTTATTAGGCACAGTTATCTTTCAAGAACATTTTAAGGTTTCTATTAATCTACTTTTTAAAAAGATTCCATTGCTGTTTACTGGATGAACATTCTGTCTGTGCTGCTCAGGGTTGTTACCATGCTCTAACAGTTGTCTTCTCCAGTCCTCTTCCCATATAGCCTGGACTCTAGTAGACAAGCACTGTAGGTAGAGCATGTTCTGGTACCTGTCTGACTTGTATCAGGTTAACCTTGCACCTGTCTCTGATGTTTACGTGCTATCTGGCTGATGAAGTGTCTGTGTTCCAGGGAGCGTGTTACTTGTGTTCCAGGGAGCGTGTTACTCTAGCAGTATGTCCACCAATAGGACAAGTCTGCTGGTGTTGCACCTTAAATGACAGACCAACCAACCAACCAAACCAACCAACCACTGCTTAACTCTCTCCATGCTAGAGGCAACCAGAGATGCCACAGAGAGCAGTGCCTATACCTGATCCAGCAGGGATGGGGTCACAGGACAAATCTACTGCTCTTGTACCCTGTACATTGGGACATAGTTACTTCCTGGTCCCTGTTTCATGAAGGTTTCTTAACTTTAGGAGCTCCTAACTTTATGACCCAATTTCAGTTTGATGTCGATTTATGAAGGAATAAGTCTTATGACGTCATCGTGAAATATTTGTTGCCAGGTGATGACTGTAATTCAAAATTGCAGTGAATTGTAATAATTCCAACCGGCCCGAATTGTGCTCAGGTTTACGACACAAATTGTAATAACATTATATGATGACCAATGATTCAACAGATGTTAAAGTATTTATGTTGACGATACATATGACTTGCATCAGTTTTTTAATTTTTAATTAATAATGTAGCGCTTTGAGCGGAGTCTGCTGAATTGTCAATATTCATTATTATTATTATTGTATAGCTACTCTTACTCTACTCTAACCAATACAAATTACTCTAACAAGCGGAAACCAATAGAAACTGACATAACATAGTACTCTATAGTAAACAACTTACTAAAACGAGGTAGACTAACGGAAATGAACGATGTTTTCCGATGTCGCCATCACTATAAAATGGCGACCCATAAACTCCTCCCACCTAAAAATAAAGTTAAAACCTTAACGTTACGGAAAAGACGAGCATAGAAAGCTGCATACTAAATCTGACTCGATCACAATACATCGAACTCTCACATTCATACTAATGGACAATTCATCATCAAATTAAATCACATGAAAAATTATCAATCAAAACAAGAATGTTCACCATCCACAGATCATGATCCTCTTTCCTCGCGCACATTCACTTGTAAAGCCAAAGTTTAACACTGTTCGCAATCACAGGATACACCATTCCCGATCACCGAAGTCACAGATCATGATTACACCATGGGCACCAATCAAGTAATGAGCACAATAATGACAGTTCACGAAACCATGGGCACATCTCAACACTTCCGGGGACTGTCCAGGGACTGCAGGATTTCAAAGATCTCCCGCTCCTCTTCCTCCCTGCTGTCGGCCTTGAACGACGCTCCAAACAGGCTAGGTCACGGTGTCGCGGTCTCAGCAGGGCAGGAGCGGGGACAGCGTCCCTTGACAGTGACCGTTACCCTGGGCTGGGGCGGCAGGTGAAGTCCGGGGATTCGGAACTCTGAGTAGTGGACGATCCGAAGCCAGGCCCTACCACACCCAGAGCAGAGAAACAGGGTCAGCAGCTCACGGACGGTCGTGTACAGTGTGCCATAAACTGGCTCATCCGCGGGTAGTGATTGTGGATTGTAACGTCGCTGCGGGAATCTTTCACCCATTTGCCACGATTAAACATTTAATTATTTAACTATATGGGATTAAAAATGAATAAGCTTAAAAAACATGCAAATAAAAGAGTGTAGTTAAAAATTAGGTATATGATGTAATGTCTAGATGACTATCTACAAACTAAAATACTCTGATACAAGATCAAACAGAAACTTGCTCTACCACAATATAGAGAATATGTGCTTCTATTTCTAGACCGATCTACTCTATTGCCACAGGTACACGTCACACAATTCCCATTATACATGAATACAGATCATACAATGGTAGGATATAAACATTGCATAATATTTTATAGTTTGAAGGTAAAATTATAAAATCAATCGTGGATGGACACAGAAAAACATGATCAAGTTGCAAGTAGCGTGTGAAAAGAGGACCAAAAGGTGAAAAATTTAGCATAGTTGCAATTTTAAAAGGCTATATATTTGGACATTTCGTAATAATTTATTATCCTTCTTTTTTAAGTGTTTAAAAGGTAGTTTATTAGCGGTTCTGAAATTTCCATATATATAATACTTAGTAAGAAGGATAACTGCGTTTATCACAAATGAATATAGTTTTCATTTACTCCTCAAATATAGTGGTACTCGCTCATTGAAATACAACGTATGTAATTATATGCCTTTCAGTTGAAATTGTGAATATTAACATTTCAATAGGGTTTTTACGTTTTAGAACATTTCTCACAAATAGCAATGCCAATGATGTAAAAAGAATAAATATTAAAATAAATAAATTTATAGGAGTTTAGGTCTTCCCGACGGATAGACAGTTGGTTACATATACTGTTGCATATATCCATGGCTTTTTTTAGCGCTCAGTAAATACAGTAAATATATTTGCCATTAGTATCAACAGTGACCGACACGAGTTCAACTATGTATAGTGCTAAACACGTATGTCTCCTACCGCCTGACTATCGTAGAATGACAAGAATGTTTAGTACAGTAGTCCATGGATATACGATACCCATACCACGACACATTTAGCTTAATCTTCAGAAAACATGATAGGAACTTTACACGTTTCCATGGCTCAATTGTACTATCCTGGGTTTTTTTTATTTGTTCAGATGCCATTAATTATTAGTAGGCTGTTATCTCGATTTTTTAAGAAAGATAAATTTAGATAGTTTTGTCCAAGAGAATATATTAATTATCTTCTTAAATTCCTGCAATTTGGAAATGTCCAATTATGTTTATATTGTTAAAGATAAATACTGCATTCCTGTATAAACTATATTTAGCAGTTTAGTAACCCATCCCCGACCTGATATAAACTGTATGAAATGAAATAATTTATACTAAATATTATATTTATTGTTATGGCGATGTCCACCAACACTAATGTGTATATAATAAAACTAGATAAAACAAATGTCATGTACATATGGATCAACTCGATAAGGTTAATATGACATTAAATCCGTATCCTCCTTGTTATGATATATGCGTGTATATACTTGTGTAATTATTTGCACGAGTAATTCTATTGTTATAATGAGCCTTGCTTTAAGCTATTATGTTCACCATATTGATGTATGTCAATCAATTCTCTGTATATGTTTACTCTGTAACATTTCTAATGAAATTAACTTAAATTTGTTCTAATTTTAATTTTTTAATATAATCTATCTGAGACTGCTTACGTTTGACTTGTCAACCTAAAAGTTGTTATTAAGGAGGCTGGACCCAGTTAGAGCAAAGGGAAGTAACTATGCTTATATTTTGACGTTTTCCT
>JAULBP010096724.1:0-11390 GCA_032355345.1 Lepetodrilus pustulosus
CTTTCTCTGAGAAAGTGTACGTGTATCCGGATATACAAGTACACTTAGAACAAAAGAAACCATGGCAACGAGACCGGGAGAGGGGTATAAATACTATTGCAGCCTATCACCAGCTCACACTACTTATTTACATATGTTTACATATCAGACACCAACTTGTCGAAAATATTCCCGCTGCGATATGAAGCAATAATTCAATCGGGCACCAACTTACTACACATGTGCCTTTCAAATAATATTTACCAGTATTGACCTCTTATATCAGATACTTATTAATACTTAATAATACTTATTGCTATTTTATATTAATGACATATAATCCATTCAATGTATCAGCATTATGAATGGACAATCAATTTTATGACATCAATACATGTCAACAAGCATCATAAGTATGTATTCATTAATTCAGAAGAGTAGGTGTACTGCAGAAGAGTAGGTGTACTGCAGAAGAGTAGGTGTACTGCCAACTGAATAGGAAAGAGGTCTGTGCATCTGGGATCTAAATTTAATACTAATGGCGTATTTTGTCAGGTTATCTGTTGTATCCATTCATCCAGGAATTGTTGTATGTGGGCCAACTCAGTATATAATCTCCACAAACCCAACCCCCAACCATCCCCAACACCACCACCACCACCATGCCACCTCCTCCTACATGTGTGACACTCGTAGTCATACTCTACAATGATCCATGTCACATACTAAAACTAAGTTAAAAAAATGTTTTCTTTTATTTTCTAGAAAATATCCAATAAATTTCTGTGCAGTATTAGTCTTAGAAGTCAATAATATTCTAGTAAGAGCAATAGAAACTAACTTTAAAACATACTCGCCTGAATAGTGATACAGGTAACAAATGTTATTAACTCTTTCCCTACTGGATTATATATACACACTGCTGTTTTGCGCATCTCCGGTTGCCTGCAGCATGGAAAGGGTTAATTTCTACTTGCCCTTAAGATACCTTTAGCATTGGTTGAAATGAGTGGGCAAGTGTTACTTGCGAGCCCTGTAGTAACTATTAACTGCAGCATTAAGAAGGTTAAATACTTATCAACCACTGAATATGCAGTATTTGTAAAAAAAATAATTATAGATTGTTCTTGCTAAATTGTCTTGAGTCATTCTTCTTAAGCATACAATCACAGATTTCAGTAAAAAAAAATGCAAACTATATTCATTTGTGATACTTCAATTTAATATCACCAACATCTCATTCGTCTATCCACATTGGGAGGAATTCAACCTAGGAGTTAGATGTTCCCAAGGCAAGATACATGTAATTAGAGCTACGTACCTTTTCTTCACATATGAAATATATATTTTTTAATACATCTGAAAATAACAACTTTTGATGCAAATATCAAACGTAAGTAGTCTCGGATAGAAATTCATTTATTCCATTATATAGAGCGGCCATCTATGATAGTACATGCTTTTTTAAAGAACATATTGGCAGAGCTGATAACACATGACACTTCAGCTAATTCTACCACTATCCAAATCACAGGCAGGTAACCCTTTCACCCTTCTGGTCTTCTCAAGTACTTGCACTAACCTGGCCAGTGACTGGAAATCCTGGCACCAATATAATGTCCTTGATGTTACTACAAGGACCGGGCAAGCTGTCCAGAGGGTGATAGATTTCCTGGCTGAATGCTGGAACTGAGTACAAGAACTAGAACTAAGCAGAAATGATGCTCCAAGGATGCTTAATGTTATTTATCCCAGATGTGCCAAATGTAATTGAATTTCCAGTGCCTCAGCTGTGGGGTTAAACTATTTGGGAGCTCTGCTGAAAAAATGTCTGGCTTCATTCTAGGGAATACTCATGGGTATTTTGTCAATATCTTATTTAAGCTGGATATTCATGATTTGGAAATGTAATGGGTACTGATATTTAATTCTTGATTACCACTTTATCTTTATGAAGTCGTGGATGATTTTCTGAAAATGAAATGAGAAATTTATCAATACATGTTTGGAAAATACAAAAGTAAATGTTGACTTTTATTTCACTTGATTTAAGTAATGCGCCTTATTTATGTAAGTATTGACAGTTGCATGTTGTACTGCTATCATAAATACATAACTATCATAATTGAAATACGGTATTGTACCAGACATATCATTTTCACATTGCATGATTGTAAATTGTAATATGCTGTTACTGTATACAAAATTACATATTGTAAATAATCAGTTATTATACACTTTTTTAAAGTAAAATAACTTACATACTACATAATCAACAAATACTTTTGAGCAGGTGTGAACTATTTCACTTTGAAATACTGGTGGGGAGGGGACACTGTATTTGAGTTAAATACATGTACATCAAAGACAAGATAATTATGTGTCCGTAACCGTAATTCATATAAAATATGAATTTTTTGTTAACTATTGAGTGTTGGGAAATAAGTGCATCAGCAAATAACAACTTTTGGGTGGACAAATCAAGTGTAAGTACGGTAGTCACAGATCAAAGTTTGTTTGTCCGTTATATAGGTCAACCCGCCGTAATAGCATGCATTTAAACAGCAATAGAAACTTACATTTAAAACCTATTATAGCATGAATAGTGGTACAAATAACAAATGTTTACAAAAAAAACCCAGTTGTATTACGTTATTAGAGCTAGTTGTATTACATGATTATAGCTAGTCGTAATTACATAATTAGAGCTAGTTGTATTACATGGTTAGAGCTAGTTGTATTACATGATTAGAGCTAGTTGTATTACATGATTAGAGCTAGTTGTATTACGTGATTAGAGCTAGTTGTATTACATGATTATAGCTAGTCGTAGTACATAATTAGAGCTAGTTGTATTACATGGTTAGAGCTAGTTGTATTACATGATTTGATTAGAGCTAGTTGTATTATGTGATTAGAGCTAGTTGTATTACATGATTAGAGCTAGTTGTATTACATGATTAGAGCTAGTTTTATTACATCATTAGAGCTAGTTTTATTACATCATTAGAGCTAGTTGTATTAAGTGATTAGAGCTAGTTGTATTACATGATTAGAGCTAGTTGTATTAAGTGATTAGAGCTAGTTGTATTACATGATTAGAGCTAGTTGTATTACATGATTAGAGCTAGTTGTATTAAGTGATTAGAGCTAGTTGTATTACATGGCTCACATGTGGTGAACATAGAGTGGGATCCATCATTCAAAGTTCAACACAATTACACCAGCTGACATAAATTGGTTGATGAGGACTCTACTGCTTTGACTTCAGTGCATGTTCACAAATTCATTCCAGCCTGCTCTAATGTTAAATCACCATTTACCATGTTTATGGCTACCATGGTCGCCTAAAAATATGTGCCACAAACAAACACTGACTACAGTATTGAATACAACTCTGTATCACTCGTGATGATAACATACTCATAACTATTTCTGTAACACTTACCTTAAAAGCACTCTTGATGTTGGCAGTATATAATGTCATATCACTTGCCTTATCTAACTTTTTAAAGTGCCACATCCGTCCCAACAGCCAGCTTGGAGTCCTTCCACCACCACCTATCCCCATCCACCATCCCCCTCCATCCACCCACCATCTCCTAGGATCATTCCAGTCTACAGTGGTCTATGTGATACCTACACAGGGTATTTTTAGTTCCTGGCTCTCGGGGTGTCTCAGCCTCTCGGTGATGAGCGCTTTGTCAATTAAACCAGCGTGAGCGCTGACTGTGAGGGACTGTCTGTAATAAGCTGAGCTCCTCCAATCAGAATGACTCTCTGTCAGAGATGGAGATTGGAGCCGTCGAGTAGTCCTTCCACTGGGTTGTATTGAAGATGTCTGAGGGCAGGAGTTCACTGTCTTCTATTAGATGTATTATACATGAATAAGATGCTGGATTTACTTCTCTTGTCAAACTTGTGTTGCTAGAGGAAATCTTGGAATCTTGTGTTGAAATCTGGTGGGAGAGGAGTGTTCCTCGCTGTGTTGATGGTTCAGAACATGGAGATAGGATTTCAGTAGCTGGGAATGTCAGTGTTGAGAATCGGCTGCTTTAGTTTCAACGTTTTTGGAAGTGTTTGTGTTCATGGGAGTATCGAGAGCCAGTTTGAGTTACAACCGTGGATTATTTGTGATAGACGAATAAATTGGACATTTTAATTTAATTCTGTACTGTTCATTCCTTGGAACGGTTGGGTGACGGAACCAAGCGTTTACATTTCTCTGGGGGCTCATTACAGTTTTCAGAATGGCTTCTTACTTACCGAGCATCTTTGCTATGCCACAGATGTGTTGCTGTGCATAATGTAGCCATAGCCTGGCATTTTGTAGGTGTACCAACGACATTCTCGTAGAAAAATGTGACATCTTGCATTCAATTTTAGATCAGTGACCCAGATGTCTTTTGACTAAATCAATAATATTTCTTCACTCGAGGCAGATGGATATTGCTTATTTACAGTGACACTAGCAATTTCATGGATTAATAATAAGCGAGAGGTTTTATTGCTTATGAACTGCGTTACTTCTAGCGATTTAATAAATTTTATAACAAGTGAGAGATTTCAATATGGAGGCGATTAAGACAGACAGTACTGAGTTCACGGACGATTATATCGAGATCGTTAACGAAATTAACGACTTCATCGCCTCTCTGACCGGTTCTCCCGCAGATGCCAGTGCCAGCAGTGGGACAGGAAGTCAGACGGGAAGTCAGACAGGAAGTCAGACAGGGAGTCAGACAGGGAGTCAGATCAGCCACTGTGAAGAGGACATCAGAGTGTGTCGCGACAGTGTGGACAATGACTACGAGCCGATAGAGTCCATCATACCTGGCAACTACCACCAGTACGTGCCACACGTGAACCCCGCCCCTCCACCCCCACCGCCCATCAGGCCAAAGTTCATCAAGATGTCGGAGGGCACGCCGAAACTTGTCAAGGCCATCCACAACTTCAAGGGGAGCAATAACGATGAGGTAAGAATCTGTCACCAAGATGCCAGTCAAATATAGTGGACACTAAGAGTTTACCCCAAAAAGTTTCGAGCCATAAAATCTTCCCTTTTTTTTCCCGTGACTTATCATCCTCTAGTGCACATATTTGTTTTTAAAAAAAATGAAAGTCACATGATGTCACAGGTCACACTCGCTAAACAAATCTAGCTCTTCGTGTCCATTTGTTGACTAAATGTCAAGCATGAATGTTTACATTACTATGTTAAATGCATTCTTTGGTATAATTAACCAAATCTGCAGTGCATTGAAGGGCGTTATATCTCTCCATGCCATTTCAGAGGTTACATCCAGACATACTCTAAAAATGAACTTGTATGCCCAATTCAGCAAGGATGGAGTTAATTAATGTCGTACAATCACAGATTTTGGTAATTACATTTTGAACTATGAATGCAATGTACATTTTGTACCTCAAAAAATCCTTGACCACTTTACGCTAGGGAGAGCCTTCCATGAAATAAATTAATCTGTGATCATATGCCATTGCTACATCTGTCACTGCAACATTTTTTTCTTAGTAATTTTAGCAGGATTGAACTATGGTATCGTACAGGAAAGACCATACGCTGTATCTGATATGGGCGGTACAGCTAGTTATCACTGGTTATGATATAGACTGAGGGGGATGCGGTCTTATCTATGCCAGTATACACCGGCCGGGATCTGAGGACCAATGCTATCTATCAGATAGCCTATTTGGGATCCGTTTCTGTGATTCTGTATATCGGCCCTGGTCAGAGAGATAAGGACGTTCATACAGTAGATAGACCTAGGCTGCATCGTTGAGGAAAATGATCTGAATTTGGACTAACATTATAAGCCCTGTCTGTTGGTTACCTAATAGTTATCATGTAGATCAGGTTATAAATTGGTTATAATTGGGTTATTAATATTAACTGTATATATCAACTGTCTATTCTGCAAAATAAATAATGGCCTAAACAGTTTCACATTGAAATTATATACCTAATCATTAATATATTACAACTAGTTTATGTCTTGGACGACACATTATTGGTCTAATTGAAGTGATTATTAATGTAATCATGTACAAAATGATATGGTAAGTTGCAAGTGTTTTGAACAGCACCTGGTCAGAATTTGGTTATTGAAAACAAATTTATCCTTTCTCATTCCTGTATCATACAGACATAGAACAGATGGAATAAATAAATAAATAGATAGCTAGGCAGACAGATGAACTTGTTATAGATGCATCAGAACAACCTATACTACACATTAATTTTTCAATGCACCAGCTGTACCTTGGCATGTTCCCATGTGCCTAATAACGAACTAATGAAATTTGATGCTAAGATTTCCTGCCAGCAATTAATTATTTCCTGATCCAGTGCCGTGTTAAAATTAGATCGACTTTGCCCCCTCCATGCCGGAGGCAACTGCTGATGCCCTAAAGAGTAGACTCTCCACCTAATCCAGCAGGGATCAAGAGGGTTACAGTAGCCAATCAAGAAGAATGTTAGCATGTCTAATGAGGTACTTTTAGTACCAGTAGTATTCGTTGCAAAAGTAATTAGGAATGAATTGGTTGTTTTGGTAGTTAAATAAAATAAGACTCCCAAAAAAAGGATTTCTAGAAGCTAGATTCATCTACAAGAATGCAAGGTTTATCTGCAAGAATGCGTGAGAACATGATGGAACATGCGTCACAGGTGTTACTGTCCTTGTGAGTGTGTTAAGAAGTTAGGAAGAACTGTTACAAGAGGAGACAGCATCTACCACTGGCGGGGAAACAGATGGCCATGTGTGTTGTGTCAGACTGGAAGGCATACATCACCTTCCAGATCAGGCTATCAGTACCACAGATAACACCAAACACCATCCACCTATGCCCAATACATGTCTGGCTGTAGGAGTCCCCAGCTAATCTATGACACACTCTCTGACATACTCCTACACAACTGGACTTCTTCAGTTATCAGTAGGATCATGAGGATATGCTGGTAGCCACATCCACCTAATATGCATACCCGATTGCATGAGTTAAGCTAATCTGTGACTTGCCATGACACTCCTTGACACACTCCCACACCACAAGAGTTCTTCAGCAGGGTTATCAGGATATGATCATATCTACTGTAGCCTGGTTTAACTACGCATCTCGATGTTGGAATATACTGAAAATTCGCTAATCAGCAGTATCTTTACCTAATGCTACAGGGTGAGGGTTAACTGTAAAACATGCACTTTGGCAACCTATTTAACTAGAACCATCAGTCTGTAGAGTGGCACTACAGATATCATCCTTGGTCTGTCAGTACCAGCCGGTGCTCGCAGGTTTACTGCAACATTCAGCGCTACGGATGTTGCCAGTTTCCTACTGCCTTAAACTGGCAAGTCGTGATATTAGTGAAGGATTATAGAAAGCGACTCTAAAACCCCATTACAAAACAAACAAAATAAAAGAAGTGGGTAGGCTATATTATCACGCGAATTTTTGTATATCCTTATATCGAGCCATACGCATGGCATGGGTGACATAACTTTGAGATACAGCTGTTTGATATTATCTTTGATGAGATAGAACTGTCTGTACCTCAACTGAAAACGTAATATACTTTGTAGGTTTAATAACGGTATTATAGGCTCATAAGCGACACGCTTACAATCATATTCAGTGTATCAACTTGCCTAGTAATGGCCAATCATGCAAATCTTCATAAATATATATTATAACAAATATATATCGAAGATAATTGTGAACCCGATACATTAATTTTCAATATGAACATAGCACTGCGACTAATGGCGGCATAGCTCGTGTTACGTAGTTGGCTCTATTGCAGACATTAACATAAACGTGTTCTAATGTACGGGTAGTGTGTCCTTTGGTAATTGCAGTTACACTTAAAATTAGAGTCATACATGTACTTATAAATAGCCATAAAATCGTACATGGCTAATGGTTATGTTCACATTATTTGTATGGGTTATTTAGAAAATAAGTTGACTAAGAATGTATGCAAAGGTAATATTGAATAAAAACTTACTGTTACGCGTATGTATGTTGTCGTTATAACTGACTGTGAATAATTAAATGTGGTTAAATTCTTACGGACTGTATAGACCTGAGTATCGTTTCTCGAAGTTCACTATTCCCCTATAGAGACCATAGAGCTCTCGTAAGTGCACGAGTACCATGTTTAAGAGATCGCTACGAGAGTACCTATGGTCTCGAATGAGATATGAGAGCTTCGAGAAACGATACCCTGAGTTTCAATATGCAACCCAAAGTGTAATCTCTACCTTGAATTGTAATTTCAAAAATGCCCTGAATTGTAATGTTTCCAATTGGTCGCAAATATTGGTATAGACTTAAAGGTGAAATAATAGTTTTGTCGACTGGAGACAGCATGTGGGTGTTGCGATAATTTTAATTTAAACAATACAATGTTTCGATTAGTACTCCATATATCACAGAAAACGTGTCAGCATTTGAGATTAAATGATCAAACTGGATGGTTTTGAATATCTATGGATAAACAATCACGTAAGCTTAAAGGGCATACAGTTCAGAAAATACCAAAGAATTATTGAAATAGTGTAATAATATTTTTAAACTATTATTTTGCTGATAGTATGTCGTTATAGATGTCAATTCATCATATGAATTAACAAACGTAACAGTTCGATTTTCGTGGAGATAGAACAGTCTAGTTTTCGGGTAACGAAATGTAGTATACACGTGTAATATTGCATTATCTAGTGTTACATGATATGATCGTACCAATCCCACTATTCCTATCCTTAAGATAACTGACATAGAAAGAAAACGTCAATTTGTCAATGGAAATGGTGAATGGACATAGTTGTTGGCCATTCCATTATAATAGGTATGTCAAGTTATAACGGATTTACAATATTAAATAGTTTAGGGAAACAAAATAAAACATAGATAAGCATTCTGTATGCATAGATATTTCGCTGTAATTAGTTTCTAGAAAAGACGTAATTAAATACAGTTGTGTATTGGGGAAACATTCTGCAAATTGGTTGAGCCCACTCATTATGATAATGGGCGGTCCTAGGTATCAGTTGTCAGTTAGGCTGTTGTTGCTATATATTGCGTGGTGGACAGATAGGCGCCATCATCTCCAGAACTCTGGTCTGATCATGTGGGTCCTCCCCATCCTCCTGGCCTCTCTAGTATTAGAGGTAAGTAACTCACATTGTCACCTCACAATGTATTCAGTATCATGGCTAGCCTCTCAATGTATTTAGGGAGTTCTGATTTTATTTAGGGATTATGTTTGTTTGTTTTTATTTTATGCAACCCTTTTAAAATCATATCGTACAAGATATATTTACACCATTTCAATGAACAGTGTTCGTTTAAGTTTTGCATCATGTTTGCACGATAAGACAATAGTGCGTGTTTTATATTGAACAGAATTAAACGTAATATAGTAATGGTATTCAACATACAGATGGGTAGTATGTATAGTTAATGTCCTATGAAATGTCTTATTTGTATGTTGTATCATAATGTCCTCAATGTCGTTTCGCTACGAGGAATCGTTGTCTGTATGTGGATAGGCCCTACTGTCTGTTATTGATAGAAGTTCAAATAACGTGATGGCACTGTTGTGTTGCTTTCTGTCTTGACCCAAATGATGTATTCCAGATAAGTTAAGCTGAGTTCTGAAGAAGGATCTCGATCTCAAATTACAATAAGTACAGTATGTCACAACGGATCATTACAAACGATAGTTGTATTCTCTATTGGTTACGTTCACGAGGCGTCGTCAACATTGTGTGCTGTATTCAAACATGATTGCCTCCACTACGACAATACTGATGCTGAATTAATAACTTAAGTTGTCGGGAATTTATTTGAAGAATGTTTTGGCAAATTAATGCAGATGCCCGGGGCAGGGATGAATTTAATAACGCGAACACAAGCTATTGTAATTGTGGTACTACAATCACTTTGTCTAAGTGGACCATGTCCTTGGTTACATTCTGCGAGTACTAAAAATCGTTCTTGATATTATATCCAGGCATATATTACATAAATACGACTGTGTATGACATTAGTAAAGATCTATACATACAATGTATGTTCAGTGGCTTATGTGCATCCTACAGACACAGAGCCAACGTTGTTGAGTCTTTATAACAGGCCTACAGTATGGCTATGCTATATAAAACCAAAGCTAACCTAGGAATATATATTAGTTATATTAATTTAATCCTGTTATATTGTGTTTCATGGATTAGTATTTGTGAATTGTTGCTTTAATCATTAATATATTTGAACATTCAACAAACATTATTCTAATATGTGAATATATTATTTTCAGAGTGCCGTTTCTGTAGGTAAGTGATCAAATTCATTGCTTTAACTATTTCGCAGGCATTCAGGTATTTTTCTGGCACCTTTAACACAGACACGTGACACGTGTTTTGTATCGGCAATCAAAAACCTTTTAGAATCGTCTTATTAAAGCTTTACATCAATAGCAAATATTTGATGATAGATCTTATACTATCTAATGGTACTAACTATTTACCTCAAAATTCGTGATATGGGTAAATTTTATCTTGCCCTGTTTGGAGTTCCCATTCAGTAACACTGAAATGGAGTATCTGTCATTTGGACATCCTCATTTGGGCATCCTCGCACCATAGGGGTACTTAGTCCGCTCACGACTGTCCATTCCGTACACCCTGGTACACATCTAGAGAGAAACTTGTGCATACAGGCAATAGTAGCTATAAATAAAACAATGATTTGATATATCTTTACAACAAATTCATTGGAAAAAAATATTTCATTGGTTGGCTGTTTGCGCAAGTTTCCCACTAAATGTGTCCTCAGCGGGATAGGTATCCTACCCATAGGGTGCGAGGATATCATGTGGTTACCTTTTTATAATGTATAGTAAGGAAACGTATTTGTCTTCTTGTCCTTGACCCGAAATCGTTCTTTGTGTACATCACTGAAACTGGGGCATGCTTGTATATATCTCAACTAGTGTAGGGTTATCAGTGTAATCTAACGAGTCATTAATTAGGTTCGTAATTAAGCATATGCTTCATTTCTACTTGACTCTTTATCAATCTATATCCTACATACATTCGAGCCACACATACAACACACGTGTTCGGGTGTGATGTGATGCCACTACTTCCAGCGTGTATGTCTTTGAGGCTTTGATAGTTCGTGTTTACCCTAAGGACAAACAACATTTTGTTATATATTGACCAGTTATTGTTTGATTTCCTACCTAATAGTAATTCTAAAATAGTATACCTCCCTTTGTTTACGGATTTATCAAATATATCTCTCATCAATTGATAAGTGTGTGTGTGTGTGTGTGTGTGTGTGTGTGTGTGTGTGTGTGTGTGTGTGTGTGTGTGTGTGTGTGT
>JAULBP010096735.1:0-11387 GCA_032355345.1 Lepetodrilus pustulosus
TTGTATTGCGCTAAATACCCCCCCCCCCCCCCCCCCCACCCCAACCGCACTCCACCCCACAAAAAATAAACTAATGCGCTTTAGTAAATAGAATTACAAATGAAATCCAAGGGGAACCTTTGGTTAAGTTCATGGAAATAGGTATATAGCTACATGTATCTGTAGCTATAGTAGTATTAGTCTGGCAATCAATATCTTGGATCTAGCAGCCAGCGACACATTGAAAGCCTCGTCGAATATTCATAATTGTGTTAGGAAAAATTATTCCCTTTCTTCGCATGGCAAGGCTTTACAACGAACGCTCAGTTAATACCAACATTAATTCAATCGGTTGAATTCGTTCCAATTCCAACAGTGAAATTGTCATCGGCGGAGTAGCTCCCAATTTGTCAAGCATTGTTTATCTCCCTTGTTATCATTAACGTCACAGTGCGTGACCTCGGGGCAACCAATCAATAATCACCCCTCAAGCAATGACAGCCTCAACTGACATGACAAGCTTAACAAGGTCACGTGACCATTATGGCGGTCACCGCTGGACACAGAGAGATGCACCAGTTTAACCAATACGTGTAATTAAAGCTTTTCTTTCATACCCGTGCCGAACACTGCCTTCTAATACAATTTTCCATGGATCCAGCGGTTTCCAAACTTAATTATCAGCTACCTTTCAGAATAAACCAATATATCTGCACGGGGATTGACGACAAATTCTGGCTTTGTTTCTTGGGTCTGCCTATACTAATGACCAGGGGAGGGCCTTTATTGAACCAATAAACAAGAAATTAATTTAATTAATGATGCATGTCTTTATCGATTGCAACGCTAATCAGCGGCCACACGAGGTTAAGGCCATAAAGTTAGTTTTTATTCCGTGTTTGTTGTTTCTTGTTTTAGCATCCGGTAATGAGGGGAAATTGTGATAATCCGACGTTTGAAAATATGTCTCCGACTGGGTAGTTATAATTGCCTTCAAATCACTTCAAATTCCTGCACCTCATGTGTCAGTATTGGTAACGTATTTATACTCAACTTTCCACCATATAATACCGTTAGTTTATGTTATTCTACAAAAGATTAAGGATTACATCCAAAAAGGCGGATTTATTTTTTGACGCCGTCACACGACGCAACTCGCTAGCACACACTTACCGGTGTAGCAGCCCCAAAACACTCCCCCAGGAAGGTCATTCTAATGTGTTTTGGGGTTACTACACCGGTAAGCGTGTTCAAGCGAATTTCCCCTTGTGACGGCGTCAAAAGTATAAATCCACCTTTAGGCAACAATATTTTGCATAAAAACTGTCAACATTTTAGTTACGAAATAATTTCAATTTTCAAAATTTCGTCGATATTTACGCCAAGCATTGGGACAGTCTGTCGATGTTATACACCTTTTCATAATATGTCTGAGAATTACATAATTCTGGGAATAGATGAGAATAGTCGCGCTGCTTGTGAGGAGAGAACAGTCTAAAGCAATTCTCACGTGGCTAAAGTAATCGTATCAACACTCCTCAATATAACAATGTATTACAAGTTGGCGTTGGCGTTGACGTTGACGTTGACGTCAAGAAGTTTAAACGCAACGACTGTGGCGGTAATATTAAACACAACCTCATCTGACATTCAATTAAGCTCAACAGTCCCAGTGATTAACTTTAATTCCATATGATATTAATCCAACCAGTTTCTAATTTGTCCTATAGTAAATACATTATACCGCGTGTATTTTATATTACAAAAACTTTGAATATTAGTTTTCTTCAACTAATAAATGTGTTACGTCAAATTATGGTTCATTCCGTGGAAGATGGCATGATATAATATTTTTTTTCTATCCTTGATGGATTAATCTTCGATGACCTCATCATATCTCGATATCTTCAGATTTGGTCTTTTATCTGCAGGTTTCTCCCATTAGAAGATCCTGCATAGGATATCAACCAAATCTCCCATCATGCACTTTGAATAACGACTACCGGTTCAGAGGTCAGTCATCGTTCTAAATCCGACGCCACTTTCAATTTTATTGATTAATGTAAAAACGATAAAGTCCGAACGTCATCGGTGATAGACGGGATATCACGACAGGTTGTGATTCCATTGTAAACAGCTTATCAGCGAGACTGACAACGAGAAAAGAGGAGAGTTTGCTAGAGGTCCCTTCCATTAACTCTTCGTCGCCAATCATGACGACAACCACAATCATGACGACAACCACATTGGACAACCATTGTCCATAGGAATCGCCAACAAATGTCATATGCGGAGAATTCTAACAAGAGTTATTATGGCAACTGATTTTGAGGTTACCCTTTTTTTTAAGCAGCAGAATGCAATTAATCAAATTCTTTTAAATAAGTTTAGTTTATAACTTTACCACTCAGGTTTGTGTAGTAGTTGTTCCAAAATGGTTATAAAACTGAAAATATTTTATTAAAAACGACTGCGAACTTAAACGGACTCATCAAATATTCATATAATGACATATTTGAAAATTATCGTATCAGGTGTCTCAAACATACATATAATGCGAAAGCAAACATCTGATTTTAATGAGATTGATTTTAGATACTAATGTAATCGAATCCTTTAATATATAGTTAAAGACATCGGTTTTAATTTAATGTTAAAACCACAGACTGTACTGTATGCCTGAAAACTGTTCAAGTGGTATAATCCCTTGCAATCACGTGACTAATCTACCCACGAAAGTGAGGACATCTGAAACTTAATTACGATAAAGTCTTGCTTAAGAAATCACAACTTTTTCCCAGATGTTGTTCAACAGTTTTGTCAAATGATGTTCTCGCTACGGGCTGGTTTCACCAGAATCTGCACTTCCGGTGTATCTATAGAAGTCCGTGTTATCATCAGACTCCGGTACCCATGATGCACTGCGACAGTCTTAAAAGCCGGAACAGAGCCCTGGGCAGGATGTTTCCAGATAAAAACCCGAGACATTATCCGGATAGAACCACAATCCTGTACATAGGATCTGTTCCCCGGGCAGTTATTCCCCTTACATTGCCAACAGGTAGGATCAATGATTGTAATGAACTGGAATAAATTTCGTGTGTGTGTGTGTGTGTGTGTGTGTATGTGTGTGAGAGAGAGAGAGAGAGAGAGAGTGTGTGTGTGTGTGTGTGTGTGTGTGTGTGTGTACGTGTGTGTGCGCGCACACGTGATTGTGTGTAATTTGATTTCATCTATGCAGTGCAATATTTTTTTATATTATATCTTTTTGTTTCTTCTAACTTTATATTTGAATTGCTAAATTGTATTGCTCATAATGCAACAAACGTAAACGTACCGGTATATGTTGATGATAAATAGCTTTCTACAAATCCGATAATACCTTACATCTTATGCAGTTCATCGACGATATGATGAACTTTATTTTCAATTAATAATACCGAAATTAATATAAGAGATTCTTTTTATTCGAGTTGTTGTTTTACGAGTGTTCTCGATTACGTTTTGGCCATGTGTACTCAGTCGGTCAAATCCGCATAAATTCAATCGTATGTTTTGGACAGAAGTTCCAAATTGGAATTGCCACGGAAGGTTACTACGTGACAGGAAGATCATCGCAAAGTATGTAACAGTATAAATAAATCCAACTAGATTTACAAAACAAACACCAATGCCAAGAAACACGAGAATTGCTATCACTCTAAAGCGAATGGTTAATCGAGTTTGGAAGGAGGGTCCATGCTACTTTCTCTAAGTGATATCCATCTGTCAGATCATCTTACATCTTAGTCTTGTCCCCTGGTATCAGAGACACCACGATTTGCCGGTTGTGACTTCACAAACTGGGTATCGTCCTCTCAATTGATCTGGTCATTACAGAAGGAGACGCTGCTCTACAACAGTATTGATTTTCGGATTACGGAAACGTAAAACGAAAGTTAACCACATACCAACAGAAATGTGAACATCAAATTTGTAAAAATTGTCGCCTTGAGATTTATAAACGTCACCACTAAGAGAAGATTCGCCGTTTCCCGTTTCTTCAAACAGAACGACAGATGACCGAATCTAAATGAGTATTCTGTGTATTCAATGGAGAAAATTGAATACCGTGCGCTTGCATGTAATGTTACGAGGTAAGGAGTTAAGAAAAGACACTTTGTGGTGTCAGCTATGTGTCACTGACGCACTGTATGTTTCAGTGTCTCTCTCTGGGTTCAGATCTACATTACCATTGGCTCAAGGCTATGCATTTGCTCCTTAACCAAAATTGGCAGCTGGTCTTTAAACGAGGCGTCAAGCATTAAAACCCTTACTTTGTTAAATAACGATGCTTTGTGTTTAGGACTCCGTATTCTCAATGGTGGGCGTTTGCTAAGCAACGCAATGGTTTCTTAGGTGAACATTTAAATTAAATTAAATTTATATGTTACCGCTGTATGATGCTAGAGTTATGTACCTTATTTATGGGAGTTTCAATGAATCACCGTTACGAGATATAACCCGTTATACACATTTTAATACCAAGTAGACAATTTTCGAAATAACAGTGTCGGGGGATATCATATAATTGATCAATTGGAGCTCAGTCGCTAGCTGATAGTTGTTCGCTTCTATTCCTGGATTTGACATTCCTCAATCACAAGATGGAATGAACTCTTGTCCATGGTTTCCTAGATTGCTTATTGGATCCAAAACTTCTGAACTTGCACATCTTTCCATGCCGTCCTGAAGATCAATAACAAATCAACATGTTCTCATCTGAAGAATAACTTGCTCTACGTCCAGTTAATTCACAACGTGACCTCGCAGCCATGTTAGGATTTGAGAGTTTATGAAATTTGATGATATTTTCATATTTTGACGTCACTGTTCAATGTCTAGCATTGAACGTGTGCGTACCAGTTGACGTGATGACATATTACACTTTCTGTGTCAATATATGAACTTTAGCTCACGACAAACCCTGCAGTTTATAGATGGACATGTAATGTTCACTGAGATATATAGCAGAACTACACCTTCTGATATTTGCCGACAGCAACGTGTTTTTATCTTGATAGGCAGGCAAAGCTGCGAAATCGGATTACCTGCAAGATCTCTTCTTTTTCTGTTTCTATTTAGATATCTGTAGAGCAGTTTCTTCCGAAGGGAATACTAAAAATTGTAATTAAAGCAGTATCCATTGAGCAAACACTTGCGCGAGATAGACTTCTGTCCTTTAGAACTCTGTCAAGCACTTTGCGAGAAATGGCGTTTTGTTAAATCTAAAACCTAAACATCTCGCCAACTTGGGTTAATGTCAATCAATATAGCAAATAACACGGCCTCCAAAGCAGAGTTAGATAGCCTCCCAATTAAGAGAATGGCTTAGATTGCGAGACCCCTGAATGCAACATTTGATAGTTTCGTCATTGTTTCTCGACTCTGATAGACGTAGAGGACGTTCTAGGTTGTTGTCTGTGGTATAACAGAGATCTAATTCAGTCGTGGAATATCGAAACAGAGAACCAGAGAGAAGCTAGTTTACTATACGGTTGTGTTCCTTGCGAAGGGTCTTTGAATGTGATGGTTATGTTTAGTTATCTAATGCTGAGTGTCATATTGTTTTGTACATAGCACGACATTTACCGACCAGTCATCACGATACTCATACTCGCACCCAACGTGTACTTATTCCGCTCACTCGTCATGCCGTACACCCTGGCACACATCTAGAAAGAAACCTGCGCAAACAGTCTATAGGAGCTAATAGAACAATGATAACATCTATTTCATTGGATAGAATCTTGCTGCGATTTCATCGGGAAAATTATTCCATTGGTTGGATGTTTGCGCAGGTTTACCCCTAGATGTGTGCCAGGGAGTACTGCATAAAGAGAGCGGAATAAGTACAGCTAGTGTGCGAGGATGCATAATACGGGATAGTGCTGCTTGGGATTAAAGCAACAATTAAGTGCTCCTATCTACATGCTCTTTCGAGTTCATTGCTAGTAGCTGGAAAACCACCTTGTGTATAAGCTCCTCCATACAGAGTTGATGTTGAAGTCGAATAGAATGCTTATACTTGGCAAAGCATTCGACGGAATATTCCCTAAACAAATCACGCCACATTATATAAGTCGTGTCATGCCATAATACTTCCTTTGACCAGTCCGATTTCTTCATAGTACATGGACAGAATAGTAATGTTTAAAGAACTACACGTAGTTGTGTTGCAAAGAATATATGTTAATGCAATTGAACAACACGATTAGCATGCATTGTTCCTTAACTCATGTTAGGATCATTCTAGTTTGAGAAGGTCATGTCCAATTTGGCAATTTTAAATTGCGTCCTTCTTGAGTCCGGTTCAATTGTTCGAGGCTTCCATGGGTTTAGACATTAATGTTAATATTCTATTCATTATGAATTGAAATTCATATTGAAATATACAAAGGAGCATATACAGCATTGTTATATTTTAAGGCCGCAAATTTAATCAAATCATTCACTTTCTGGAATATATGTCCCTTTTAATACAGGCAATTTGTCCGCATGTCTTCAACTCCTGTAAATATCCCATCAATACAGATTTCATGATTGATATAGTCTGTAAATTCATCTTCTATTACCATCAATCTAGAGGCAACGTTACGTAATACATACATGCACAGTGTGAGTAAATTCAGTGGCACATCCACATTTCTTAAGGCAGTAAAAACGTCAGCTATTAAACGCAAATAAAATTTAAATATCAAAGAGACGTATATTTAGGCCGATTGGACTGGCGTTGGGCTAGAAGCTCGGTATGGACTGCCTTCTATCAGGCATTGCCCTCGCTGGGTAGGAGACAAATATTGCAATTATTTCTGCAAAGCACCAAGTCGCCTTAAGCGTTGTGAGCCCCGCGTAGTTGGGCCTCACAAGATTGAGATATTACTCCAAGCCGATCACAATTTCAAAGACGTTTCTTTTAAAGGGTTATCGAGAGGAAATCTCACTCGGAGGGTTATCAAAGACAACCTTCGACAAACACAATTTCAAACAAAACCAGACCACGACAGAGTAATTCCACGGCTCAATTATGGTGTTTATTTATTTGACACACTAGAGATGCAATTCCAGGTTTTTCACAAAGAAATGAACATCGTTTACTCTTTAAGCTCATTGAATCCGCTTCATTCAGCGAGGAAATGACTATCAATATTTAGATTTAAGACGATACTCATTGGTGTTGTTTGTCTATTAGGCGTCGAGCGTGGCCATGTGTGTATGAGACACCCCTTTCTTCATGTATTGGTTTAAAGAATAAACTACACCTACGCAAGATATTTCGCGATAACGTTCCACGACGTATAACATTTATCACGATATATTTTGTACTGAGTTTTCCAAAAAGGTGTACTATTGTCTTGGCATATTGGGAATCCTGCTGAGAGTAAATTTGTAGGGAGGAAGCAACTTAGAATAATTGAAAACAACATACACACATATACCACATGCGTAGTATACACATACGTAAACAGGTATAGGCCTATGCATGAGTATTTCACCAGTCGATGTGGGTTCTAATTTGATGACATCTAACCTACTTCACTTGGACAGCATGGACATTAAAAACGTCTCAGTGTTTTCGAATGGTTACTCTTCGTCTGCTATATCCGTTAGTCTATTTTCGTCCAACATCGGTGGGTCCAAAACATCCCACTAATATCAAACCAGCAAGTCGTTAGCTTTGTTGACATTTCTAGAAGTAATTGTTCGGACTGACGGCAAATGAAGCAACAGTCCTGAAAGTAAATTCACGAGGGACGTTTAACGTCCTTGACCTCTAACTAGATTGACGTCTGCTTCGCGCGAGGAAGTCCATTTTCTCCCGCCAACGGTGTCGTCTGCCGGTGGAGAGTTCGAGAGTAAACAGACGACAAGATTGAGAAGAGCCTTTGAAGTTCTTCACAGACGGTTATTTCCACGATAACATCCAATACCCTTTGGTTCCAGTTCGATCTTAGAGGTTAAATGCTCTTTTAGACAAATCTTATCGTCTGCCTTTCGCTAACTAGGGGGCTTGGTAGCCATTGTCAGGAGACTAAATCTTGAAGACGTTCGGGGTTTCAGCCCAAACGTTGAGACACCAATCTGCCGCATATCAACACTTGACTAGCAAACATCATTGTCCCAAATGGAAACCAACGATTTCCATATCTCGCCCACAGACCGAACATCTTCAAACCACATTTCCTCCACACTTGACCGAGTAACTTCCCTTGACATCAGTGCGAACTGCATCACGGGATGATATCAATATATATCCTATAATTATCTCTCAGACTAAATAATGAAAGACGTGTATTGAAATATTTACTTTTATTCTCTATCCTTGGGCAAAATCCATTATTTTAGAATTGTGTTACTGTAGACAAATATACGTTAGTTGAATGCAGTACCACAAAAACGATATAGTGTGTTTATAGGATTGTATTTATCTCTAATTGGTTTTATAAATCTGTCTATTTTCAAGAAGGTACAACTATCGAGAAGAATGCGTATATGGATGTGTGGCAACAGGAACATGACGAAGCTTAATAACACTCCAATAACACTTTCTATTTATTCCATGTTGTATCTTCACGTGTATTTGAGCACGACTGCGATGGTAAATATTAAATATACTTAAAACATGTCTTCAATGCACATACACACATTTGTTTGTTTCCATGATCTATTGTCATGGCTAAATTATACATCAATTTTCATCGTATTGCGTAAAACGTAAGGTATTTCTAGAGATGTCCTTGCTTGCTTTACGTTTTAACTCATGACTTGCTGCCGTATTATTGTCTTACATTTCCGCAGAATCATTGGAGACGGTGCTTCAGATACATGTAAACGGTGGCGAGCGCTAACGAGTGTCCACCACATTGAGCAAACAGCGGTACCAACATCCATCCGTCAAATTGGTAAACTCCGATGAACATCTCCAGAATCGTACGACCATGATTAATGAACATTTTTAAGGACCTGACGACCACAAGAAAACCTCACCCAGCTCTTAAATACATTAACACGAGTTGACAATATAGCTTGCATCTCACTTGTTGATGATTACAATCTTTATAGTTTAGAGGAATTATCCGCGACAAATATAATATCGTTGTGCATGCATTTGTAACATGCAGTGACATACCAAGTAATTATATCTTCCTTCATCTTCGTGTAGTCCACTGATGCGTGAAGTGATTCATGACTTGGTTGACTTGGTTTCCAGATATCCAAGTCGTGTTCTGGTATTCCTTACCAGACTCTCTCCACTCACGTGTGGTAACGTATCCACTGGCCGTACAGATAGGCTCGGAGCGTGTTGATCTGGATGTACGAACTGTACGGTTTATATTAGCGTATATATCGGTACACTGGATGCGTCTCCTCCTTCGTCTATACTCGTGTGTCGCTTTGGTAAGTTTGAGAAAACATAAACGAATGTTGACAATAATCAGATATGATTACATTATGTCCCAATAATTTCGTACGGCACGATTATGGTTTCTATAACTGTATTTATCTACATTTGACAGGTTCGACAACCTAGCATAACCGCCACTGCACGGGCGACGAGTTCAGCCGCTGGCGATCCGGAAAAAAAGGACTTTAACTTCTTTCAACGGCTGTGTTTTGTCTTGAACTCGAGTATGGAGTTAGTACATTAATATCTGATTGGTCAGTAATATGCCGGCAACACTCGGTTGTATTATCTAAAAACAGTTTTGGTGCTAATACGCATGTGCATGTAGTACTCGACTCGAGTTCCCAAAACAAATACAGCCAGCTGGTCTATAGCATGGACGGGATTTGACAAACATGAATGAAAAGTATGTCATTATGTGATAGATAAAGTAATGGTAAAAGGTATGTCATAAAAAGTATGTCAATATGTGATAGATAAAGTAATGATAAAAAGTATGTCATAAAAAGTATGTCATTATGTGATAGATAAAGTAATGGTAAAAAGTATGTCATAAAAAGTATGTGATTATGTGATAGATAAAGTAATGGTAAAGTAACGGTGTACATACTGCTGATTACTGTTTTCAAACAGAAAATATGTTGTCTTTAAACTGGAAACTCAATAAACGACGCACATACTTACAGAAAAACTGAACCTTTCCCATAACTTCAATAAATATGTATATAATATAGATAATGCTTGTGCTTTATTATCACTATCAGCGGCCAGCGGCATGGTGTTTAAAACAAAATGTTCATACTTGTAGGGATACGGTATAATGTCGTTCTACATTCATGTTTAATACCGTTCATGTACAGAAGTTGGATACTGATAAAGTTCACATCCACATAGGGCCTATACATATCCTCAACCCAACGTCAGAGCAGCGACTCTAAACCGATTTGACTGGTTCCAATTGCCCGATCCAGGGTGAAATAGGAAAAAGCCTTGGTGAAACCATGTCCTCCAGCATGCCCAGTGTCCTAGACATGGAACTGTGAACAAACTGAAGACTGGTTCCTTTACACGCCTGATCTGCTGATACTACAGGCCAAGCAGGAAATCACAAGGCCACACCTCGCTTATCTTCGTAATGACCGGTCAGCTAAGCGGCAAATCATCAACGAGACTAAACGAAATCAGTGACAGACCTCAGAAAACGTTGCTAACCTTTTCGTAAGTCACGATGACGTAAACGCAATTGAACGCCAGTCTTTCACAGTCGGGAATTTAATCTTTCCTAAAAAAAAATAACCTAACATCACGGTGAATTGGTTTATTTACGTTGGTAATTGTCAACAAATTATTGGCCAAGCTTATTTGTTAAACTGCCCAAATAACTATCACAGTTTAGATGAACAGCCCTCAGGTCAAACCAAATCTAAGCAATTTACTTGGATGCCAAAATGTGTCTAGATTGTAGAAACGGTTACTCTTCATTGATTTCTGACTATCGGAGTTGTCTACTCACGGCAAGTTTTCTGTATTGCCTGGAATAAATCTTGACGGGGCATGTTAACTAGAATTCTAATATTTCCTCCTAACCTATTATTGCGGTTGTTAAAGTAATCAGCATACATATGCATTGCTATGGACCACGATTTGTATCGACTATATGGTAAAACCGGAAGTATGTTGCGTGTTGGCCTTATGCCCAGTACATGAAGGTCACGTGGTTATGACTGGTCTGTTCTTAAAGCCATCACCTTCATGTCGTAATTTCATATATTTCTTGCTTTAATATGACTGTTAAAGGCATACAATCACGGTTGATAGACCTAGATAATGACCAAACGAATTTCAGCCTGAAACTCTTTACGTTTGATTTGTACACCCAAAAGTTATTATTTCCTGGTATACTAAGTCCCCAACACTTGATATTTATAATAAATTTCATATTTTATAATCATTTTTTGTCATG
>JAULBP010096746.1:0-11387 GCA_032355345.1 Lepetodrilus pustulosus
GAAAATAAAAACTATCGGAACTATCGATAGTCCATCATACTATCGGCAATAGTTATCGACTCTTAAGATTGCTATCGGGACACACACTATCGCAATAGGTCGACTTATCAACTTATCGTTACACCCCTAGTGAAGAGTAAGCGAGTTAGTTGAGAATTTACACATTATTCCACAAAACACTATAAAAATAGCTGTGACGTGTTAATATTGGAGGGAAATCTGCAACTAACTTTTCTTATCATAAGACACATAAACCAGGGCTGCTCCAAATAAACCAAGGCTGAACATTATCTATCAATTTCTAAATATTATTTTGAATTGGGGTTTAGTATTTAGTATTTAGTCAGTATTTAGATCAATGCATTATCATAACACTATTCCAACTGAAATAGGACCTTATTGCAACAATAAATGACTGGGCTCCCTCTTCTTCTTCCTCTCACACCCACCATATTTCTTTTTAGAATCAATGCAATAGGAAGAGAATTTTACACCAATATAACTGCTGTTTTTGAAGCATCATTGAAATTTACATAAACCTGTCATAAGTAACAAAATGTTGCCTAAATATATGTCCTACACGCCTCTTTAAACAATAGATACATCTGAGTGTGTACATTCTATTGTTTCTGTTCTTAATTCATAACTACTGAAGCTCCCACACTGAGGCCAGAATTATTGCTGTAACGATGCCAGCGGAATGAATTGATTCCGCTCAATATCTGGAGATTCTCGAGTCATGCATGGAGTCACCTTTGAGATTACTTATTGATAATTCCTATCTCGCTTGCTGCATGCTTCACTGAGGAAATAAAATAAATGCCATTGAGAGTAAAAAATGTCCCACGTCTTGTAAGGAAATTCTAGAGTACACGTTGTCATGGGAATGCAAAAACAATATTGGCAGTTTTGGTCACAATCCGACAACTGTCAGCAGCACCAATCAAATCGTGATCTACTTTCACCCCCATCTTCCCCCACCCTAAATGTCCCCCCAGGTAAGACAGCTCACTTTAACCTAAAGTCCCAGGAACATGACCAACCTAGCCCAGGAGTTCTGGTAACTATGGCAACTGTGAGAAGCATCAAAGGATTGTCAGTTCTCATTGTCTAATCTTGACAAGTCACGGATACACAGTATCATCATAGACGCATCAATTTTTCACAATATGGCCACTTGAGTCCCAGCCAATCAATCTCTGGCGGCTCGATCGGACGGCCGGTTTTAAGAAGTTTATAGGGAAATTACTCCTCGTCAATCTGTTACCACAGCAACATAACAATGTTGGTGCTACGTTGGGGGTATATTGCTGCAGGACGACACACAGTCTAATAATCGTCCAGCAACTGTGAAGCTAGCATTAGCTGCGATCAATCAAATATTAATAAGGTCCCAAATGAATGGACATTATATCTAGTGAGCACACCTATAATTAAACGTGAGTGGCTGAAATTACTACTACTGTTAAATTATCACATACAAATTTAATTGAACTGGGTATTAGCAAATCTGAGGATTGATTACAAATAAAATATGTACATAGAGAAAATATTAACGTCAGGTTACCTCGCAATTCCTACCAGGAAACAACACAGATTATTGTTTCATAAAATTATAACTATTACTATACATGTATGTACTATGTAGTAATAAAAGCATTTGGTAAACCATCACAATGTTTTTCAATAATCACCCTTCAAGTTTGTATTTATCTATAAAGATATATTTGCACAATAGTCTTAGAATTATGGCATAATTCCAGGTCTTTTGTCATAAATTAGTATAAATGTTGACATTCAAGTGTACTTTTATGACGATGAATAACCTGGAGAGAAAAAAATTGGCCAAAAAGATCTAATCCAGAATCTCGTAAATTTATCTCGAGGATATATTTGCCAAATTGTTGACAGTTTTTAATAACAGAAACTGTCATTTGGTTATGATGTCAATGTCCGACGTGGAAAGTGCAAAATTACCTACACAGGTGATCAACTCACCTGAGCAAACAGGTGATCAACTCACCTGGGCAAACAGGTGTAAGACTCACCTGGGCAAACAAGTGAGGGAAGATGTCTATTAATTCAATTTTCCAAAAATACTAAGGCTTGCCTTGACTTAACACAACAAGCATAGTGTTCTAACACTTTAAAAGCAGGATAATTATAGTTAATGAACAGATTTTGATTCAAATTTCATCCTTAGGGTTATATAAATGTTTCATCTTATTTACAACCCTAAGGGCAAAACATGAATAAGGAAAATATATTTCTGGAAACTGAAAAATGTTGGGTGAGATATAACCCTGAAGATAGCCTTTATTTATATGATCTCTTGGCATGCTATATAATCTGAAGAAACGCAATCTAAAGGGGGAGAAAAAAATTAAATCAATGTTATATCTGTTACTACAGTACAAAGGAATAGGCCAATCTGTATAATATTCCAATGTAATACTGTTGCAGGGATTAGCCTATAAACAGGTGTCAGTTTAAAATTAAAATAAGATTAAGCAGATAATAAATTTAGCAAATTGCAATGAATCGTTAGTGTCAATATTCTACACAACTATCCGATACAATGTAATTACAAATTCGTAGAGAATGTTTGACGACTCAAATTCCTTGACACCAACGTTTTCAAATTCACGTACAACTGTCTTAACCCTGCTGGATTAGGCACAAATACCGCTCTTTAGGGCATCTCCAGTTGCCTGTAGCAGGGAGAGGGTTAAAGACAGTGATGTACCGAGAACCTTAACAAAAATAGTTTTCATTCAGCTAGACACATTATTAAAAAGTCTGTCTGTACATTACTGTTTCCCATCCACTCCATCAAATAGTTGACTATTAAAGTCCAGCCCACACCCCTACCACCCCGCCGCCTAGCCCAATGACATCTTAGTCATCTGACATCAGAAACTGTAAAACATCCGTATGACTACACTCTTCATAGACCCATCCTCGCAACACAGAGGTATCTGTTACATTAGCACTGCACGGTACCCCTGGCTCACATCTAGGGGAAAACTACAGGAGCTATAAATAGAACAATGATAACATCTGTTTCATTGGATAGATTTTTACAGGGTTTTCATCGGGAAAACGATCTCATTGGTTGCTGTTTTGCACAGGTTTTCCCCTAGACGTGAGCTAGGGATACCGTGCCGTGCTAACGTAACAGGTAGCTCTGTGGTGCGAGGATGACATAGACCATACGTCCTTCTACCTGCAGTGAATGAATGAAAATGTAAAATCTGCATCAGTCACCATGTGCAGATATCATCTAAATTCAATATAGATCAGCTTCATAAAGCATAGAATCTTCAAAATATTTACAAATGTTGCTGATTCTATGTTTAACCCTCTCCTAGCTGGATTATAGGCATTAGGGCATCTCCGATTGCCTGCAGAAGGGAAAGGGTAAATGAAGCTCAAGCCATGGTAAATGATGCAGAATTTACACTTTCAGTCACTTACTCTATATGTAGAATGCTGCAGATTCCATGTAGAGTGTAGTCATTTTAATGCGTTATTACTTAGTGCTGTCAGTTTTCAATGTGGGACCTGATGTCCACAAAGCTGCAATAACTGCTGGATTAGGCACAGGCACAGCTCTAGGGCATCTCTGGATGCATCCAGCATGGAGAGTGTTAATTCATTTAAGTCAATGGCTGGTACTGACAAACCAATGATAATACAGTGTCCCCTCGATATAACGCTGAAGTTGGGGGTCCATGACATATCCCCTGCGTTATAGTACCATCCTTATATGATATTGCAGGGAAATAACGAAAATAAATAATGATTATTTCCTGAATTTTGAACACTGTAATATTATTATGATTATTATTATTATTAATATTAATATATGTGCTACCACACGTTGTCACAAATATGTCTAATTAAATTCATATTTAACTCTATACTATATATATTTATACAGAAGTAGTTTTACATTCTCCTTGTATACAAGAGAACTCACAATGTATAACTTTCAAACTTAAAAGAATAAAATGATTTGCTACATTTTACAGCAACAGTAATATATTACACTACATTCTTATCACATATCTTTATTACTACAAGTATTATATTACTAGTCAATTATCAAGATCAATTGCTATATTACCTCCAGTCCAAATAATCTCTATTATATATTACCACCTGTATTTATATCTACATACGTGGCTAGCTATCTTAATATTGATTTGATTTACATACATGTACATGCTAATTGAAAATAGACTGGAATAGTTCATGCAACCTCCATATAAACTATTACTGCTTCTTTCTTAGTTACTTCCACAAGAGAGTAAATATTCCAATGAGTAAAACCTTAATTCAGACCAGGCAACTTTTATTAGATATTTTTAAACATTTCTTTTAGTAACAAGCATGGAGTAAGCTGATATCCCTGTAACAGCCCATGTTTGATATCATTATCTGTTATGACATGTCCTATTATATGATTCCACAAAACCATAACAGCCGTGTGCAACACACTTCTTAATTTAGTTCATTCTAGCCATTAGGTTGGATAAGGGTGTGTGACTTAATATAGCAATCACCTTATACGTATCTCATTATACGTCTCGATATTTATTGGCTGCACGCCCAAACCAGATATTCCAGTATTTTACACAGAGAGGCCTATAATAAATGTGATCGTCACTAATTCTTTGCTTGGGTTCCCAGCTCCATAGCAACCATTGGAACGGTGGAGGATTTTCCAATAGAGTTGTCAAACGGGGTCGGTATGGGTATAGAATTTATCGTAATCGCTGTTACAGCACCTAGTGTTTTTGTGAAATCTGCCAACCTTAGCAAAGCACACAATTGCGCTAAGATATATCAAAAGTTCGGCCATTCAGAGAGATCATATGCGTATACAATCACAATTGTGGTATACACCGTATATATATATATATGTGTATACACTGAAGCCAGCAACCGGCCTGTAGTCAAGGGGACTGAAAGACAAAAAATTCTATCGCTTGACACCGGTGCATATCATACTATAGTGGGATCATTCCCTCTAAACCTAGATGCCTAGCGATTCTGCAAACTTCCATAAACATGCGGGCCAACCGGCCTAAAATTCACAGAAATATTGTCTATGCGTGCATAGCATTTACTTTGATATAGAAATGAGGGCATTATGTATGTAGGTCTAGTCACCGGCTGATATAGCTGTCTATTTCAACCCAAGTTAAATAAGGGCCTTCTAAGATTGTTCATATTTAATCACCCACAATTCTATTCAAACACAAATATTGAGCCTGGGATCCTATGTAAATACATACTACTACGACCTGTAGCTAGGAAAACTCATAATGCATTGATTTGTGCTGAAAATGGCCTTAAACTGAAATTTATCAATATTTATATATCTCAAGTGATTTTATTGTCATTTTCTGCCAAGAATTCTCACAAATAAAACAAAAGAAATTCACAATGGTCTACGATATCTAGATACAAAATCAATTATAAAATACTAAGAATCATGCTTCATAATTTAGATAGATGAAATAAACAAAATTCAATAGATAGTTAAGCGATCCTATTTATGGTATGGATCATAAAAACAATATTATTGGTAATAACTGATATTGTTCAATTGACATGCCAATCATGAATGACAACTACTGGTGTTAAGTGTTAGGTATATAATCATTTCATCACCATTAATTAATGTTAATTAAGTAAGTCAGTCATTATATGATCTTACTAGTTAGTTAAATGTATCCATCATTGAAGATAGCACTGTAAAACCTTTGACACCGATTATCGTAAAAGAATACGAAATGAATATATTTATTTTGCATTGTTTTTCGCAACTAAGTTATTTCCGGTTTCATTTGGAACATTTTACAATTTAATATAGTTCATATTTTGATTACATACATAAAATCTAAGGCTTGTAGTGCAGTTTAATAACATGCGCAAAATTACATTCATTATAGAACAGCAACTGAAATCAAATACTAAATAACTCCCAAAGTTTTATAATCATCGAATATTTGTTTTTATCATGGAAATAAAAATATTTATTTCATTGTCAGGGAGCTTGCAGCCATGCTTTGGCAATTTGCCAATTCAATGAATGATAGCAAGTTTAAATGTAAATATGGAATTAGTGTGTATATTGATATAAATATATACAGATATATACATATATATATATATTCAAGCTTCCTTCTAGCATATGTTGGGAGTTGTAAAGACTTGCTTTGAAAGACCTCTATAGCAACATAACGTCATACAACGTGACATTCAATAAAACGGTGAAATGTGGGAATGACTGTTGTAGGTGGGAGAGGTTCTTAAGCACATAGCATTATTCGATCTCTTTCATTTTCTTATACTTTTGACCTAAATATTTCAGAGTTGCATGGCTGATGTTACATTAATTTCCTTTGAATAAAACTCTCAGTGACTGTAATTTGAGTGTAGTATAATTAGAAAATAATTTGAAAATACGTAGGTAGCATACAGCGTATCACCAATTTTATCATCTGTGGAAAAGTGGTGTCACATCGTTGATTTGCGATTCGTGGTAAATATCTGATTAAACTCTATCAAGTATATATACATTTAGAATGATAACTGTTTATCAAGGATATATATTTAGGACAATACTATTATTCATCATGCATATAGGGAATTAATCAGTTTATCAGTTAATAGAAAAATGTTGTCATGAGATCATCATATCTATCAAACAATCAAACAAGCAGTCATTATTGTAGATATTATTGTAATAATAGTAATAATACCCCAAGCTATTATATCTATATTTAATAGATTTCCTTAATTAATAAGCTTGATTTCAGGTCAATAACAATCCATGACAACCTACAATTTGACCTTTGGGCTAATCCATGATTTGGACAAGGTGAGGATAAGTGAGAGTTCATGTGGGTATAGTAAGAGGGTTCATGTGGGTATATTTATAGAGGATTCATGTGAGCATTTGTGTAGAGGGTTCATGTGGAATATTAATAGAGGGTTATTATAGGTATATTTATAGAGGATTCATGTGAGCATATGTGTAGAGGGTTCATGTGGAATATTAATAGAGGGTTATTATAGGTATATTTATAGAGGGTTCATGTAGACCGTATATTAATAGAGGGTTCATGTGGGTATAGTTATAGCGGGTTCATGTGGGTATAGTTATACTTATAGAGGCTTTATGTGTGTATAGTTATATCTTCAGGAGACTGAGAGAGAGACAAGCTTCCTGTAGTGTGGTTGGAAATACACTTGTGGTTGTGGGGATGGTGAACAAAATATTCAAATTGTCACTTTATCACAAATTTAAGATCACAATTCACACAAATGTGTATTAAATTTTAATTCACAATTCATAGCTCAAGCCAATATTTAATTCCACCTAAACATCATAGTCTTCAATATATAATAATCTACTGTTCTCTCTGAACTTTTCTGTTCTGCATAACAGTTTGCTAATTCTTAAATTCCACCATAATCAAAATATCATATTTTTCAATATCATAATTTACTAAATTCTCTCTGAACCTTTCTGCTGCTCATAACAGTTTACCGATTCCACCCTAACATCATATTCTTTAATATGTCATAATATACTGTTCTCTCTGAACTTGATTGTCTGCATGAATGATCTCAAGTGTGATTTCCTGAGAACTATATATCTGAATATTCCGATCTTGTGGTGCACCCAAGTCACCTTGGTTTTATTATCAATAATGCTAATTAAATCCAGTGTTCCATGCTTATGTTCTAGTCCATGGCCCCAGCACTGCAAACTTATCTACATCCCCCCAACTGCAACCATCCGACCACTGGTGCCTAGGAAGCAAGACCCGCAGGCAAAAAGAAATAGTGTGTTATTTCGGTTGTCTTGACAATAGTATCCAAGCCATGTCACATGGTTGGTTACCAAGACACATGTAATTCAGTCCTGTTTCGCATTCTGTGTGAATTATTGAACAAAAGAGATTATCCTTCCCCTTGGCTTCAATGATTTTCACAACGGGAACGCATTTCCAGGCAACCGTAGCTAACGTTTTCACACTAAATGGATTATCCTATTGTACGGCTCCAGTGACATTGTGTAAAGGTCTATCAATATATCGGGTCATTAGCAATGTAACAAATTCTCTGTGCGATTTTTCTAAATAATGGATGCGAAATGAAAATTCTGTGTTTAATTGAAGATGCATAGCAAATGGAGCCTAATTAACCTCTCTATGCTGGAGGCAACTGGAGATGCCCTGAAGAGCAACGTCTGTGCCTAATCCAATAGGGCGAGTTAACCTCCTTTGTGATCAGGGCAATCAGAGATGCCTAATAATCCAGGAGAGATATAGATTGCCCCATAGCGCTACAGGGAGATGTGCTCCCACTCTGCGTTTTTTATGAAAATGTTGTTTTTTTGGGGGTTTTCTACAATAGTTTCATATGTCAGCATTTCTCTTACTGTAAAACGTTCGGATCCACGACAGTTTTAATCAAACTAATTTACTTTTTCTTTGACAACATGACAGAAAAATGCAAAAAGCAATGGTGCCCAATAAAAATTTCAGTGCAGAAGAAAAACCATAGAAAATATTTATAGTAATATTTAAGCGGAAACCACACAAAAGTCATACACACACACTCACCTCCATTTCTTTGAGCAATTTTCTGGTACGAAACATTTGGATTCCCTGGACCATGGGACTTTCCATTCAGGAGGGCGTTGGTTTTTGCCGACAATGCCATCAATGGTCTGGCTTTGGTTGGCACATGAACCCCTGGGGTCAGGTTGGAATCAAGGGACTGTTGTTGAAATAAGTTGAAGTTGGCGAGAGGTATATGCTTGGACACGGAATCAGCAGTGGCACCACCAAAACCGTAAATACTGAGAAGTTCCATCATGGTGTTCTTTGCATAGTCCTGAAGAACGTTGTCTTCAGAAGAAGCTGATTTCTCAGCAGCATTTCGAGCAGATACAGTAGCAGCAGTAGCAGGAGAACGATCAGCAATGGTTTCAGCAGCTTGATTGACAGAGAGGTCAACGGAGAGGTCAATAGATTTGGAGTTGGACTGGCACGTGATGTTGCTGTCTCCTGAATGATGACTCCCGTTGAGACTTCCGTTGTCGGTGGCGCGTCCGAGAGACAGGTCCAATGGAAAGCCAGTTCCGACAAAGGAAACGGAGTCAAGTTCTGAGGACTTCTCCGTGCAGATAGAGTCCTCCTCATTGTCCTCTATGTAGGAGTGGGAGTCTTGTTCACTCGGAGGAGATGTGGCGCGAGAACTGTCCTGGTTCTGGAGTAGTTCCGCGTCCTGGTCTTCGTCATCCTCATCCTCAATGTCCTCCATTGGAAAGTCGACATTCTGGTTGTTGATCTGGTAGTCTGCAAGCTCGTCCTTCTCCTGGAAGGACACATCCTTCTCTTCATCCTCGTGGAAGGACGGCTGCAGGACCTCATCATACTGGGACAAATTCCGAGGACACGACGACTTCCGACTTTTCTTACGACCGGCAGACTTTAATGATGACAACGATTTTGGTGTGGTGATATGACAGCTCTTCTTGGTTTCTGGAATGGGTGCTGGAACTGGAATCACTTTCAGAAATGGTTTATTGGTAATGGTTCCATTGAAGTCTATGGTTTTTCGGTTGTTGTTGTTTTCTGAGACTTCCGTCGGATCGGACGTGCAGTCTCCGTTATTGTTGTCGGAGCATGATGTTGTGTCGTTTGTGCCGGATTTGAGTTTGGCGCAAATAGCATCCAGCTTGCCCAACTTAAGCGCCATTTCAGCAGTTTGACCAGAGTTTTATTCGTCATGTGACCAACTCACATGATTGGAGATTGGTACCCTCTGCAACATAAAAATTTAAATATTTGAGTGAGCGAGTTTTGCTTAACCTCCGCTAACAGCAGAATTTCAAAAACACATTGAGAAAATCTAATATGTGTTTTCATTTTTTCATTACAATAATATTTTAACCCATGAAACACCAAAATCAAGGTTTTTTTTAGTAACATCAACATATTTTTGTGTTTGTCAAACGTGAAACACCAGAGTTCAAATGAGACAAAATGAAACACAAGCTCCCTACATACCTGCATGCTATAAAAAATTGAAACATAATATTTCCGGTTATATTTTTGATCTGATAATAAAAATTGCACTTATATTTCTATATCAACTAAATTTTTTAAATACATGTATAAGCTACCGAGGAAACATTTGGAATAAAGAATCAAGATTTTCAAAATACACATTTCGTCAGTTCAATGAACTGGAAACACATTAACCAAAAAAAATACTCTTAATGAATGGTTACAGTTAGATTGGCAATCAACCATGACCTAGGTATTAATGCATAATAAACAACAAGCGAAAAAAAATATCCTAAAAGCAGAAAATTACCCCATATATGTCATCCATTGAAATAATTATTCGTGAGTGCATGATTATATTATATACCAGTTATTAATGTTTGTATTATTAATGTCATTAAGCATTTACGATATAGCACGGCAATATATTTAACCAGCATTTCTACTAAGTAACTTGTTCTCACGGTCCACCATTCCACTACTGAATTTAGTCATAATTCACGTGATTCAGATTTATCGGATAAAACTTTTGACATTCAGAAATTCCATAGTGCTTACATATATCAATTTTCACCCGCATTCTCTGCTTTCTCACCAAATTGTTGCAATTTGAATAATTTTCCACAGCCAGTAGTATTTTGCTGAAATGTCAACTTGGATTGATGTTTGGTTTATTCACACAGTCATTTGACGGCACCACTTGCCACACACACACACACACATCAATGCCCCACATTCTTAAATGACATCGTTATGGCAACCATTCATAGCCAAATTATACTAAACAGATCAAATGCAAGTTATTACTCTGCTGACAAAGGCTTGGGGGTTGTATTGAGTATATTTCTCAGGCAAATCCGTCACTTTATAGGAATTTGTCTGCATAGTGCACAATAAAGCAGCTGTATTTTCTCATGAAACAGGCCTTGCTATGAACTGTTTATTAACATCTTGTTAATAAACAGGCTGATTGTAAACAGTTATGACTGGCTCTAGTACAGTCGACAAATAAACAATAAAATGCTCTTCAGTATGGGAAATCCACAGTACTATTTTCGTAAATAATGTGATCCCTTTATTCAAATTATTTTCAGTAGATATAAGAAAAAGTACCCAAAAACATTATGCCAATATAAAATAAAATTGTACACTTTTATATGTTTTTTTTTTTTAGAAAAGACTTTAAAATCTTTACAGACAAATTAAAAACAATATTCAAGAGTAAATCAATTAGGTTTTAACATGATTTTGTTCATCTTGTGGAGCATTGGCATAGTATGACTTATA
>JAULBP010096757.1:0-11387 GCA_032355345.1 Lepetodrilus pustulosus
TAGAAAAGTGGTATCTAACATATGTGTGTTACCAAATAAATATCACACAGTGATCTCTTCAACCGCGGTGTAAGAAAAGTTTTTAATAAATTAGAGACTATGGAAAGCAATTATTATAATCTTAACTTGTATATAGGTTAATATGTTAGTAGAAAAGGGCAATATCTTTGAGATACAATAATCGGAAAATATGCAAAAGCATAGATGGGTAGTAGTTACCAAAATGATAATGGGATTCAACCACTTTCGGCACCGACTGATCTTCCCAGACCTGGGCCTCAGTATTAACGACTGTCCGATTGCTTGGGACAACCAAAAGCTGCATTCGGAAAAGCAAATACTTGTCCGATCTGGCAACTCAATTTTCTGGCCGAGTTTAGTCATAAATTGATGGACAGTATCCCCTCGATATAACACTGTTCGATACACTGATTCGGATATAAGGCAGGGTCAGACATTGATCCCATTTTTATTTTTGTTATTTACCTGTACTATCGTATAAGGCTGGTTTATAAAGAGGGGTATGTTATGGACCATAAATTCAGCGTTATATCGAGGGGACAAGTTGTATTTATCACATATTTCATAGTTTTACCAACTGAGCCATCTTTGTGGTTGCATTGGCCATCACACGTTTTCACCAACGAGCTTGCTCATTGTGGACTACACTAGGCATCGCAGACAAAATGGCCACCACAAAGATGATGAAGCTGTCATGCTATTTTAACATAAGACTGAGGAGGTGGGATCATGGCAGGATAGAAATTAACATTAAAACTTACTAGTCCAAATAGTGATACAAATAACAAAAGACATGAATTTCTACTGGTTAAGGTACCGAGTTCAAACCCGGCCAATGGGGGCCAGGCATCAATGTTCACACTAGTTGATAGGATTCACTGTCTGTAGAGTGACACCATGGTTATCATCCTTGGTCTGTCAGTACCAGCCGGTGCTTGCAGGTTTACTGCAACATTCAGCGCTACAGATGTTGCAGGTTTCCTCCTGCCCTAAACTGACAAATTGTGATGTTAGTGAAAGATTCTAGAAAGCGACTTTAAACCCTTGTCGTACCTCATGTTTCCATTATCTCAATGGCTAGACATGCATAAATAGCAGTTCCACATTTCAACAACATTACTTAACTTTCTTCTCAATTGCTGACATTGTCTTCAAGCAAAATATCGATCTACAAGCCATGTGCTTTTTAATGGAAATGCTTTATTATCCGGAACAACTGGTTTCGTAATTAAACAATAATTTATGACAATAATGTATAATCATGTTAAATGTCAACTATATGACCTTCCTATTTAAATAAATCTGCTTATCTTCAAATTATATTAAATTGTGTTTATTACACTATATTCCTGCTATAAATATTATAAAAATATATAACATATGAACTTGTTAAATTTGCTAGCATATGAATCTAATTAAATTGCATACTGTAAATCTCGAAATTTACGCGAGAAGGATATTAATGCGAAACATTTGATGGATGCACTCTCACATTTAATTGCTTTCGCATTATATTAGCAGGGTATATAGTATATGGCCAACAAAGTTTCCATAATAAAATAATGAAAACATGTATAGGTATATTGTATTGATGAACAATTAACAAGCGACTGTTACAATCTAGTTAAAGACAATCGGAAACCTATTTACCAATCAGTTTCAAACAAGCAAATGACTGAAATGTCATCAGCCACCCCTTATTGTGGACCGTGTCAACTCGAAAACTTGCTGAAGTGTCAACCTGGACGTGTTCATTCAAGTGGGTGTATGGTTAAAACTTACATCTATCAAATTCATATACCAAGCTTAATTTATCGTTAAAAATTAATATATTGTTTGTATATATGATATAATTATCATATAATTATCGAACTTTATAATTATTATTAGAAAATTACGACATTAGCCAGGCATTTGCGACATGGCATCCATCTAAAATCAGGAGATCGCATTAAATTAGTAACACATTAATTTAGTGATTTACAATATTACAATTGTATTAATTGTTTCTTACACAGTTTAAAATGGTACAATTTTTTTTATAATGCCATCGACCTGTATCTATATTTGATAGAAATTCTTGATCAATACTTCATGGAATCATTTAAAATATTTAAGTTCACCGAAACAAAAACAAAAATTCATACACAGCTGTTCTTTCAAACATCACCCATCTTCATGATATAATATTTAGTCAAAATATTTTGTACTAGCTACATACACACAATATTTATTTATGATGGAAACAATTGCATTTTTGTTATTGAATTCAATTATGTCATATACAGTGTACACATTTATTAGAGTCATAGGAATTAAGAAAATAATACAGGGGTCACACTCCACAGGCCCAATGATAATGGTGGTCAAATCTAATTTGCATGGGCTCGCATAGATACCGTCATCAATGTTGATATCATGGTTGGTTGACCTATATATAACGGACAAACAAAGTTCCATCTGAGACTACCTACGCTTGATTTGTCCACCCCAAAGTTATTATTTACCGATGCACTTATTCCCCAACACTCTTATATGAATTGAGGTTACGGACCAATAATTGCTGCATCACCTGATATGTGAAGGAAACATCGGTGACGATATTCATTCATAGTACCACTTTAGAGTTATGTCCCCTTGTGTTAATATAAATGAAGCAAAAAGAACTACAACCATATTCAGGTTGTCATAACTGGCAAAGTCCATACACAGGGGTGGAAAGGATTTTGGAAGTACAAACATGTACCGGTACTTTGCAGTTGTAGCTAAGAACTAGTCCAAAACAACCATAAATATATGTGATAATATGCCTTTAAACATGTGGTTTAAAATGTGCTGTTCTAATATCACAACATGCAGTTTGCTGGTGACCACATTATTGCGGGTTCACCTGTGGCAATGGAATTACCTAGAGAACACGTACAGCTTTTACACAGTATTTAAACATTGCGAAACTGGTCTACATTATATGTAGTGTTTGTCATCTGCCTTGTAATTGGGTCACAGCATACATACTGTGTATCATGTATGCCATGTATACAATGAAGCACTTGAGGTTAGGTCAGTCTATGTCTGTAGGGGAATGGAAGTAAGGGTTAAAGTATGAGAAGGGGGTGGGAAAGTAAGATCTTGAGCTAATGCCCTCTGTCTTACCTTTTGACCCACTGACAGTTAGTTTTTACCACAGGCACCAAGACCAAATTGAAGTACGGTATTTAATGTTATCAACTGGCAACTCATAAACCAACAAAACTACATAGATATAAATTTTGTTAATTTTTGATTACCACATGATAGTGCAGATCGCCTGCATGTACCATCGACGCAAATGGGTGAAAGATTCCCGCAGCGACGTTAAACTCCATAATCTGCATAAACCATGAAACTTCCTCAACTGTTGCTCTGCCTCAGTGCCTTTCGATGGACGGAAAGAGCATCACTTGCTGTATGGAATAGAAGCACAGTAGATTAGATGAATTTACCTACGAGTGATTTCTTTGAGGACTGCATAACACCGCCAGTAGCATATCACTCATAATTCGTAAACTTGAAGTTTAGAGTTTGATCATGACGAGTCATCTAGTGCCCGCCTTTGTATAGAAAAGCTTTAGCCAATCTGATTCGATTGATGATGTATGTTTGTGTTATTTACTTGTAATGAACTTCCCAAAAGATATGAAGCAAGCAGCAAAATTATATTAATATATAATGTGCTCAAAATGCAAGAGCAATATCAACATATTTATTGCTAGAATGGCACACACATGGATAATTTAATTCTCATCTTTACTGTTATGCAAAAGTGATTTATCCAATATTTGTTGATATACATTGAGTTGTATTAACAAATGATTATCAATCTTTCATATCTATATCTGTATATTACAAACCCTAATTTGCATTAAGCTATTAAGCAACAGACAATCACATTTTGTTGGCATTAATTTTATATTTGCATTGATTTCATGATCTACAAAATAAGGCTGTTTTCACGAATAATTTGTTCAAATTAAGCAATAACATAGATTATATACCATTATCAATTTGTTTTATTTAAGTTATTGTCTATTTGTTTCAGGAATTAGTATGGGACAGAACGTCTCGATGGAAGGACACCCATTACTGAATGAATACTCAGGGGAGGACAACAAGCCCAGTTCGGGGGCTGCTATGAAGGTCAACAAGAAAGCCATTGAGGAGAAGCTAGAGGACGCGCAGGATTCCTCAGGGGACTCAGACATGAAGTCCAACTCTGTCCGTGCAGCCATAGACTCCCTGATAGAGACCTGTCTAGGGGTGAAGTCAGATGACTCTGAAACTGAGGATAGCAAGAAGGATGGCGACGAAGTAGCCAATGAAGTCTCTCCTGCTCCTGCTGTATCTCAGTTGCCTGTGTTGGAGAAGAACAACACTACAGCTGGGTTGAATTCTGTGAACATGGTTGTGAGTTTCATGAAGGACCGGATTTCCAACATGATACAGAACGACAAGCTAGACGAGGATATACCCATCACCCCGACGAGTCGAGCGGGTGGTGATGAGTCCTTGCCGAAAATTGTGATCAGCGATGGTGGTAGTGGTAGGTCGCATTCCAATGAAAGAGTGAAACATACTCAAGGGAGTGCTCGTGAATCGACAGAGCAGGACGACAGGCTGCCGAAGAACACTATGCGATTACAGACTCTGATTGATAAAGTGCTAGATCATTCTCTGGGAGAGGATCTTCACAGCTCTCTGCCAGATGTAGGTCATCAAGGCCAGCTGTCGTTGAAGTCCATCACACACCGGATTTCATCCCCCATTCCCAGATCTTCCCCTCAAACTGCTCAACACACTAGCACAAATTCTAAAGCATCCACTACGACAGAAACCAAGCAGAGTCCTCCCGAGACTAAAAGTGTTCCTAAGAATGTGATGTGCCTAAAGGACCATATTGAACGTGTACTGGAGAGGAGCTTCATGAATGAGGAGCTGGGGTCAAGAGATTCGCCCACTCCAGAGCCTAGGCCGGTTGTTCCTAAACACCCAGTCGGTGGGTCAATAACGCATGGCAAGCCTGTTCCTAATGCTGACGGTAATATAAGTGTCCAGGATATTGTCAACAGAGTGATAAGCCAGACAGAAGTGATCAGTAAGCTGCTTTCACCAGACGGCAAGGAAATTGGTGATGGAACTTTCAAGGACGGTCAAAGTATCGCTGGGGATGGCAACAAGTTGACCAAGCATCATCACTCTCAGGAACATTTCCGGGAAAGAGAAGAACGTTTCCATCACACTCACCCTTCGAGCAAATCACCCTCTCGGTATCCTGGTGCTCCCAGTGCACACAACGAGGCTTACCCCGAAGCCCACAACCACTGGAATAAAAAAGGTCTTCCCGATGGCCACATGCATACCCAGCAGCATTACATGATGGAGTCCATCAAGCAACACATTGACCAATCAGCCATGTATGCACCTGTGGCAAATCACAATGATGCCATGCTGGTGCCACACCACAACCAGAGGGAGATGTCTCAGCATATGAATGGTGCCGTTCCTAGGCAGGCCTTGATGCCAAATGCTCAAATGTACATGTTGCGTGGGCACCCAATGTACATGGCTCCACGACTGTTGCCTCCTCCGCTGATGAGAGCTGACGAGCTAGAACCACTCCTCCCTCACACGCCCACTAGAAACTGCAGATGCATGAGCTGTGTGGTGTACTTCCAAATGGAAGAGAAGTCCAAGCAGAACAAGCCTTCTCCCGTGAGTCCCTCGGCCATGATGAACGTCGCTGCTTCACAGGCCGAGCATCAGCTCTACCACGGACATCAGCACTTGCCAGTTTCGGCCGCACGCAGCTCAAACTTACCCGTGCATACGGACACTGCTGGCATGCTGGTGACATCTCCAAACAAGTTTCCAAATCCTGTTCACATGGCAAACATGATGCAGTACAGGACGCCATTGCCTGTCAACAATCTCATGAAACATGCATCGCTCTCGGGAGGACACGGCCCGGGTGAAGCCAACATGGGCGATGCTTATGGAAGAGGGGCAAGACTTGACAGGAGGTCTGATGCCGGCAGCTACGGAAGAGAGGTTTATCGCAGAGAAGAAGGCAGAGAGGAGTATGCTCCTAGTCCGCTCCAGGTGAGGATTGCAGAGGGACATGGAGTAGCAAAGCAAGGCCAGCCTGGTGGAGGCATAGGAGGGAGGCCGGATATTGGATATCCCCACCACATGCCCCCTGCTCTGCCAGCGCATGCAAGAGACACCAGGTACCCTCCGGCTCCAGTTCTGGATCTCACAGTGAAGGTTCCTGAGAGTTTTGTCCCTGAACAGTCTGGTCCATCATCGAAAGACGGCGATCAGCCGTTAGACCTTTCAAAGAAACCTTCACGAGCAGCTGCATTGCCCAATGACATGGGCAGGAGAGAGATGGGTAGAGGTGCCCATGGAAATCATCAGATTGACTTCAACCCTAATGGAGGTAGACATGATACATACCACCAGGAGAAGCAACAGCACGCCAATGGTCCTCAACCTGGCTATGGCTGGAGAGAGGCAATGCCACCAGAGAGAGGAGGAGGAGGAGGACTGGTTGCTACTGATGCCTCCTCCAATGCTTTAATGTCCGGTATGATGGTATCTCCCGGAGGTCACCGGCCCCAGCTACACCCCATTCCAGCACCCACATTCTCAACAACTCCTTCCACAATGCCTCCTGCTCTGTCGCCAGCGAGGCCCATCAGTCAGATTTCCACTTCTCATTCACAAGCTCCTTCATCACATCAAGGTCCTACTCAGGAAAAATCTTCCCCTAAGACATCATCCAGTTCAGCAGGCTATCTGTCTCAAGCGTCGGCGCCACCACCACAGCAGCAGCAGCAGCAGCAACAACAGCAGCAGCAACTCAGAGAGTCCCCACAGTCTCTTCCCTCGCCTCAAGGATCTGACAAAGGGGATCCCTCCCAGAGAAGAGGTAGTGTGTCCAGGCACGAACCCATTCAAAGTATCATTGGAAATCATCCTCCCAATGACATCCTGTATCTGATTTGTCGACTGTGTCGACAGACTTACGGAAGTCCCTACGGCTTCAGGAAGCACTTCAGAAATCAGCATGGCTTCGAACCGAGAGCAGAGCACACCATTGTTCAGACAATATCTGCAACAAAATCGGCAATGCAGGGTCCTTATGTATTAGGCTCACAGGAGCCAATAGGAGAGCCGATGATTCCGTCAGGAAGAAGCTCCGCTCCACCAGAGAGAGAATCAATTCCAATTCAAGGCTCTGATTTCTACAGAGGGAGGCAGGATGGGACGCCCTCCCCGATGGAACAGAGAGGAGTTTCCCCAGGTTCTCACTCACAACAAGACTGGCCGTCTGGCAAAGCCAGGATGTACAGGAGAGGAAGTGATGGACGTCCGAAGAGCTCCTTGAGAGAGGACAGTGAGGATACCAAGTATCTGGAATGTCCCGAGTGCAAGCAAACATTTCAGCTCAATGACTTTGGTTCGTACAAACGGCATTGTCGTCAACACAACCAAGCAAGGTCATCAGGATCATTTGTAGGTTCTGATGGCCAGGCACGTGATTCGCAGTCCGGTTCTGAACAGAGCGAAAAACATGTTGGCAGGATAGCTGCATGTAGAATCTGTGGTTGTCATTTCTCTGTGGCGTTCCTGGATGAACATATAAAATCTGTGCATTTGAAGGACCAGTACTCCAACGGTCAATCATCGCAATCGAAGATGCATCTCATTTCCAGTATTGACAGACCTACCTCCGGGGAAGGCCACAGTCCAAAAGCGAGGGCCGACTCTGACATCAGCAGGTCTTCCCCAGACTTTCAGAAGTACCTCACAGAGCCAGTTCCAACTCCATACCTTGAGGTGCAGCGACTGCCCGCTGATCAGATCACGGTGAGTGCCAGTCCGGACAGCAGCAGCGACAAGCCCGGAGGACAGTCCGAGTACATGCAGTCTGTGACAAGCTCCAACGCCCAGACGCCTCCACAAGTCCCGGAAGCCAGCAGTGTAGATTCATCCAGGACGAGGCAGGATGGAGGAGACAGGGTCAGTGGTTCTGTGAGCGACCCCTCCAAGGCCAAGGAGGTGTCGTGCGTTCAGGTTAACATGGTCGAGGACGATAAGGACTCCGGCTTTTCTGGGGAGAGATGCTCGTCTTCGGAGTCGAGGTCAATGTCGATCGAGAGTGCACAGGAAGGTGTTTCGCTTGCTTCTCCTGCTGAAGGTGACGAGCAACAGAGCGGCTTCTACAGACACAAAAAGTTCGGAAATAACCGCAAGAGGAAGGAATCGTGCGAAAACAATGATTCAGATTCGAAAGTTCCTAGAATGGATCAGAACCCTGGTTCCAATTCCAAGGACGACGATAATAGTAGTAGTAGTAGTGCTCAATCAACTGTGAAGGAAGAGGATCCCAAGGCGGATACATCTTCTGGTGAAGGTGCTAAGAAAACAAGTGCAGGTAGTAAAGAACAGGAGGTTCCTGTAGCCCCTAAGAAAGCAGATCCACGAGCGAGGCAGGAAGCTCGGCATCAGCTGCCGTTTGTGTGGGACAGGGTAACACGTATCCAGGCAGGGAAAAACATTAAGCCTCCAGATTATATGACATAGGGCAGTAGTGTGTTGTGATTTATGGCCCACTTTGCTCGAAAAGAGATGCTAGTGGGATCATGGTATTGTTCAGTATCAATGGGGTTGTTTCGACTCCTCTAGAAATGCTGCATGGATTGAACTGAAGTAATGTGTATATATTTATGAACTCTTGATGGACTTTAGGTCTTGAAATCCAAATGTGGTTGGCAGCCAGTTTAGTGTATCTGTGGTTGTGGCAATCGTTCTGAAATTTGCTATGGTGTAGGCAGTAGACAAATTGGACAAGTATACTGTTTTTAGATCAGTTAGGCTAAATGAGATTTTTACATAGGATTTTGGGCCTTCCAACATCCACATGAACTTTCTACAGATATCACCATTGGTTCTGAGCAACTGCTCATGGTATTTGGTTTTATCTTTAGTATAATTGCTATGATTGGCTCTGATATGTGCAACTTATTAAAATACACTATGGCTACACCGACACCCAAGTTTTAAACATCCCAATTTTATACTAAATTGGCAACTCTTTTTCTGATTTACTTCTCAGGAGTATGTAAATGTTAAAATTAAATAGGTCGTGGCGACCTATCTATTAATTTTTGTTATCTAACATCTTAAAAGCACCTATTTTGGCAAATAATATTTATTAACTATTTAATTTTAATTTTAGTTTTAGTTTTAAGATGCATGAAATTGTGATCACTTGAAATTTATATATTCCGAAGCAATCAATATATAGGGTCTCTATCTCTTGGCTATGTAGTTATCATCCTTGATCTGTCAGGTTTACTGCAACTTTCAGTGTTAAGGATGTTGCAGAATTTGGTTTCCTCCTGGCCTAAAAACTGACAAGCCATGATAAAAAAGAAAGAATGTGGAAAGCTGCTCTAAACCCCAAATATACTTTTTTTTTCTATCGCTTTTGTGGTGCCAGAATTGTTCACATCAGTTAACCATAGATGGAATTCCATGCCATGCCTCTTGCATACCTCTTTAGTTCTTTATTAGTTTCCTGCAAACAAAAAGTTTGTCAATTTCAAAATATTTCCACAAGGTTCATTTCAATTCAATAACTGATGTGATGTCCATCTTTGCAAATTACTTTGTGTAGGCGTAATGGTATTTTTTTGCCTGATGGCACATGTGCCACCTATTATTTGTAAATTATTGTACATTCATTTGGTCACATGGCTTGAATAATTCCTTTTTATCATACTTGAAGTTGTACTGACTGTTAAATTCTTCTATTATTTTTTTTGTGTGTGGGTGTGAAAAAAAACAAAAAACAAAAAAGCATCAGGATTTGAGGACGAAACAGCTGTTTGAATAATATGTGTAATAATATTGCAAATGAAGTTTATATAAATATTTCAGGTAATAATGTATTAAACCATTCAATAGGTCACCTATTTGTGATTGTATCCACACAACAGCAGCTGTGAAAACTTAATTCTGGAATATAGTTTATTGATTTGTTTTATAAAGTTATATACATATATTTTGGTAACTTAAAATATGTTACTAATTATATTTTTCATCTATCAGAAAGTAATACAACACATTAAATTTTGATCTTGCATAAATATCTAGTTGTTTCACAAAAAAAGATTATTAAATTGACATTGCTCATATTGCTGTGGTGTTTTATATGTGAAAATTAATTTGCCTCATTTGTTAATATATTTGTTTAATAGTTTCTTCCTGGGTGTGCTTAAAACATGTAAATTAATTGATGTCTCTTCATATAAGAGTTTTAGACTTAGTACAGCTTCATGTATGCATATGCTGTATTTGCACAGATAGAACATAGCTAAGAGACCAGTATTTCACCACAATGTTGGGAATTTATGATTATTTAAATTACCACATGGCTGCCATTTTCAAATTTGAGTTAGTTAAAGTGCCAGGATTTCTTCTTCTTGTTTAGTTAAGAGATTGATTCGGTGATTTCATAGGTGTTAGTGCAAGCTTTGAACCAGCAATACATGTTGCTTTGAACGTAGGATGTTTTATTGAACAACAGTACCAAGTGAGCTCCAACATTTCTTTTCTTCTCGATTTACTGTCAATATTATACCACAGGTTAATTAGTGTTAGTGAAAGAAACCTATTATGGGGTGTCTCGACAGTAAGTCTGTCTCATGAAAACTGCGTTGCTGTCTCATAACACAACTTAACGTGGCATGTAGACAGGTGATAATATTTTGCTAAATGACAATTTAGGCACAGACTACACAATTTTTCATGGACCTTTTTTTTCTTCTTATGGAGATAGGACTTGGAAGAATCTTAGCATCTGACTTCATGGTAGATTGCATTGTAAGAGTTAAGTAACGCAGGTCTCATGAGACTTTCTGTCTGGTTAACCCTTTGTCATGTGATATATCATTTGCCAATTGGAACATTCTTGCACCACACAAAAACACTCAGTTTTCTATGAAGGTTTCCATAATGGCAGCAGGTTTCATGAAATATTCCCCTACCGATCAAATTGCTGCTATTTGTAAAATTAAGAAATATTTTTCTATGTCATTTCTAATACGATTTATTTGACACTGATATTTACATTACTTTTATAAAACATATTTGGGACGTGTTTCCGTAGCATACTTTTGTTGTAGGTTATGGAAAGGGGCAAGTGGTCTGAAATGTTTAAAGGATGAAAACCTTCCATCTAGGACCCGTCCCCAAGATTTAGAACATATTTTAGTACGATTGTATGCTCAAGCTTAAATTTTATATGGAGATTTGTGAAG
>JAULBP010096768.1:0-11387 GCA_032355345.1 Lepetodrilus pustulosus
CTGGAACCTTGAAGGCCTCTGTTATACACTAAGGAACATTGCAGGCCTCTGTTATACACTCACAGAACCTTGCAGGCCTCTGTTATACACTAACAGAACCTTGCAGGCCTCTGTTATACACTAACAGAACCTTGCAGGCCTGTGTTGGACACTAACCGGAGCCTTGCAGGACCATGATAGCCTCCTACTTAAGAAATCTTGACAGAATGGCAGCTGCTTAAGAAATTGTCCATGTGATGTAACTGACGTGTTAGCTCTTCAGTGATGATGAAACCAGAATGATGAGAGGCTGCCTCAGTACAGGCTCACATCACACAAACACTGGGCAACCTGCCAGTGCCGAGATGCAGCTGGAATTAGGTCTGACGACTGATGTTTGCCAGGATTTTTTTTTGTCTTTGTATACATGGTGAGGTGTCTATGTCAGAATGTACACACAATGTTTACCTCGTACTATATTAACCATAGTATGCATATTCATACATATAGTATTTAGTTAGAGGACCCACCATAGGTACTGATGTACCATTTGGTTACCTGTGTGTCTTCATTCTTGTTATAGATATACCTACACCCTGTGGAGGATATCTTGTTATGTTTTTAGTTATGGGATGCATCGGTAGATCCAATGTAATACAGGAATGTATTTCTATTTAATGTTGGGATATGTTTATTATTGTAGGAAATGGCTCCTACTAACATTCAAGTATTGATACTTGTCTAACCCCATGTTCACTGGCAAAATGAAATAAACAATACATGTAAACATAGATTATAAGGGACTGGATAACCGACTCCTGTTTTCTCGTGGTTTTGCTGTGACAAACAAGATCTGAAAAGTTGGTTTACATTTGAACTTTGAACTATTAGGATACCCGACGCTGATATTGGGATATTGATCTTCAATAAATGTATATGGATAAAGTATGCATACGCACTATTTTCTTACCATAACATCCCACATAAAAGTGTCTAACCATGATGAATACACAGCTTTGCTAATCTCTTGCGGAAAGGGTAAACGGCAAATACGACGTCATACTCATTGTGACACATCCATGGACTGTGACGTTGTAACTGCTTACCCTTTACTGAACAAGCAGAAAACTGGCATGAGTAAGATGTGTGCTGCCAAATCATCATATGAAAATGAGCAGGAGTCGGTTATCTAGTCCCTTATAATCTATGATGTAAACAGCACCATTGTTATTTGAGCAATGATCTGTACAGGTAAAACGTAACGGGAAGATTCAATTAATGAGCTAGTTTTCCCAGCAATCTATCCCTGCTTCCATGGTGAACCCATTGGAGAAAGATAAATTCCAGGCACTTTGTGTAGACTAATGTCACGGACAGTTTTTCTGTGCAGCCCAGTACTTCACAGCATTATAAGGATCCATCAATATTGATGGCAAAGATGTCTATGTCACGTATTGTATTCTTCATCGATATGTGTTCAGGAACATTGGTTGCATTCAAGAACCTTTTGCATATTCAAGACCATTGGTTATGTTCAAGACCATTGATTATGTTCAAGACCATTGATTATGTTCAAGACCATTGGTTGTGTTCAAGATCATGGATTCTGTCATGCCGATTGAATTCAATGTAGGTAAGTAATGGAAGTCTGATTTCGGACTGTCTATCCTGTCTGCAATAGACTTGGCTCCATTGTTAGGACTAGACCTACGTTGTAGGTAAGTCATCATTGAGCTGCCAGTCGTGACTCGTCTATAAGCTGTGGCTACGTTGCAGCTTAAATTGAGCTGAAAATAGGATCCAGAAGAATCCAATATGCCTTGATCTTTTATTGCATTATAGCCCACAAAGCACGTTGTTATGATTTATGAATTAGCCTGCTCCAGATGATGTGAATATAATCCAGAGCTGTTTCAGAAGGACGCCAAATGATCGAATTATTTCATCAGGGTGGCTCACGTTTTAAGTCCACAGCTTCCAAGTACGAAATGTTAACACCTCTTTCGTGTGCATCTAGTTAGTGATGTCATTGCTGTTCTAGTGTGTAATCTAAAGCAGTTGCATGTCTAGTTACCGTGCAGAGCAGACAGAAGCAGGGTGATCATTACAATATGTCATTACATTTGTTATCGAGTTGTAATAAACATACCTCCAGTTCTTGTTAACGATGTCCTTTTAAGTCTTGATTGAAGGACATTGTTTAAAGGATAAATAATGGCTGCTTTGATTGTTTAAAGGATAAATAATGGCTGTTTTGAGGGTATCGTGATGGCTTTCTTATGTATACAATTGGGTTACTATGATAATTTTATGTAGTGTTAAATATACACTAGAAATTTCCAGTTCATTGTATCTGTACTACATGTAGGCGATTTTTTATTTTTTTTTGGTGGGAGAGTAGGGTGGGGGCGATGTTTGTCATTTGAGAATAGAGATTTCTTTTCTATCTTTTGACATTTCACAGGTTGATGTCTATCTTCGTGTAGTGTGTTGATGTCAATTTCACAACATACTTATCGAAGCACTTCCAACAGCTTGCAAAGCTTGAGATATATTCAAGTATCTCTTGGCAGAAGACTATTTTACGCCTTTTTTTTTACAAGCTTCACATACATTTGTCATCTCATGAAAGTATTTGCAAGACGAGTGCAGCTATCAGTAGTTGGATAGTTTTACCAGTAATGTATGGCTTTACAGTTTATTTGAAGAAAAATTTAATCATGTGTATATACATGTCGAGCAATTATCGGCTCCAATATTTGAATAATGAAGTCATGTTTTGGTGGGGAGAACGTGTTTATCTTCAAGTCGCCCCTGAAGGTAATACTAGGTATATTTTCTATTACTGTAAATGCACTTCAGGATCTATTGGACTTCATTCAGTCTGTAAAGTTGCTGAATATACCAGAAGTAAGCAGAACAATTCTAGGATTAGTTTGGCCCCAACATTACAAACTTTCTTTTGAGTACAATTTCATGCTCAATCCCAAATTTTGTTAACAAATCCACATATATAATTTGAACAATGATGAAATCTTATTCAAAAAGCTTAGCGGTCTCTGGGCCAGATTATCAGGAACAATATGACCTCATTATTGAAAACCAGAAGTATCCTGTCAAGGTTCTCCTGAAGGGATGACGAGTCCTAGGTTGCAGAAGACTTCACGTTGAATCCTGACATCGGGACGATACCGTCGAAGATCCTACCAGAAGACATTGTTCTGGACCATGGATGACACCTTCCTGGGAACCTAAGACGTCATGCTACATCCTAGACACCAGAGGGCAGCACATGGTCACATCTTTGAAGTGCCCATACTGCCGCCTTCATGACTAATTAATGCAAATCTAATTGTGTAGTGGGGTTTCTGGGTTAGTGATGAGATGTCCAATACTTGGTCAGTGATGGCCATTTTGGTTAGGATAAGTGACCCTGGTAGTATTGATGTCCGGAGTGAAGTTATTCCATTGACAATAAAAATCGCCGTTATGTATTGCATGCCCAGTTCCATACAACAGAGAAGTTGCAAGGATTTATGAATTTTTGTTCACCAGATCGTTCGCGTCTTTGTACCATCTGCTTAGTTTCTGTAGAATGTTTCATCGGGTGAGGTACTGGAGCCAATCTCCTGATCAATATTTCACAGGAAGGGCACGGTCAGAGGTGGTGATGCTCAGTAACATTATGCACCAATCTCCTGAATTCCTCCACAATATTTGCCCGCCATTACCAAGCAAGTGGTGCAGTGCGGGTGCCGTGCAGCATGTGACAAATCATTTGTTGCCGAGATCCATATCGGAGTAACCGTTATTACGAGGTAAATGGTATACAATTCCCAGACCAAAATTGTCACAATTATCTCTTCTTTGAAGTATCCTTGTGTTTTTCATCCGTTGGTCGGATGACGAGGCTCCCTTGTTGCCTACTGACTGCGCTGGTGCCTCATCAAATTGGTCTGTACAGACGTAAATTGAAGTAGGTTAGGAAATAATGATGGACTATTTAGCGATTTGGGATCTATTTCGGGACGGCACCGAGGGATTACTTGAAACGTCAGTTCCCGATATAAATGCTATCTAATCAAGCAATTTTCAATTAGACAAGCGAGTCATTCTCCCGCAACCCCCACACCCCGACCCCAACATGTACCGGGGAATCCAAACACTGCTGCTTCACCGAAACATTTATGGAATTTTAATCAACATATTATGAAGATTCTTAAAACTATGTTTATCCTTGAGTCGCTGGTATTTCAAACCGTCGTTTATAACATGCGATCTACATTTATTATCTAAGAAATGTACTTGCCAGTACAAGTTGTCATTTCCCTTACAACTGCACATTTCATGTTTTGGTGTAGTATTATTTAACTTAACTTCCAAAGATTTTTTAATCTTCCAGCGTCGCATGACTAATTTTATGTTAATTTGACAGTAGACATGTAACCATAGCACATTAGCAGATGACAGAACTTGCTTGAATGACTATGATACGAGTTTATGCTTTGGTTCATTAAATATGAAGGAAATATGCCATTAGTGAAACAGCATGCAAAAACGAACAAATGCATATGAATAGCATTAACTTGCTGTATATAGCTGGGTGTAGTGCAGTTTTAGGGGTTGGCGAATAAGTCTGCTCTGATTAACGTGACTACGATACTCTTGGCATCATGTTTTGGGGTTTTTATAGTGAGAATTCAATTTCAAAATGGCTGATCTTAGACAGGTATCATCCAAATTTATGGCCTCCAATAATTATAGCATTAACAAATTATTTATACTATGAATGCTCAGAAATTTACTTATGGATAGTACATCTTTGATATATATGCTACTTTAATTATGAATTAATTATTTATAATATCTTATAACAGAAATTTGCTGTCCTTATAGTTTGTGCAGATAATTTACACTGATGACTAAGTCTTGAATAATTCATCAGACTGAAGTAATAACAGAAATAGAATAAGAATGACTTTTGTAGTGCCTAACCATAGTGTGACATTTAAACACACAGTAATTAAATATATATAATTCATGAAGTGCATTGTCTAGGATCTTAACATAGAATTCAACTTTGACGTTCAGACTTACAAGAATCTTAACAGCAGTTCCGAGAGTAGGAGCTCATTCAATAGCCTTTGGGCTCTCACCAGCTATAACCATGCTGACCGTGCCAACTTAATCATATCGTGCTATGCAGGTCCTGTCGGTCAGACAATACAGCAACATACCTGCATCTTTTTCATACGCGGCTGATCTTGAAAGGCGGGAACAGTACATAAAAGTGATTGAGCGATGTGTCTGTGACTTCTATCCCTGGCATTCCTATAATATTACTGGCCTGTATCGCCCTGTGTTGTGGTATTAACAGATTGTATATCACGGGGGATATGTATCATATCATCCCGCCCTCGTCTTTGCACCTTTGCTGTCAGGTACAACGGGAGGTAGATATTGGTGAATGCACACCAGCTGTGAGAGTGTGTTCACCTGGAAGGCAATTTGTATGCGCTGCTTTTAATGATGGAGAGCAATGCAGTTTAAAGTCATCAATAGTACCTTCAGATTGTAGCCTAGTATTTGGTACGATGCATCTTGAAACATGATCCAGCATAGTTTGGGTTATGTTATCTTTTTCATATTTAAAAGTATACTAAATAGAAAATATATAAACATAATGTAAAAGTTTCCTTTCTGATGTGACAATGTGTGTACAATGACATCAGTTAGCACCCTTGGTCCATCAGTACCAGCCAGTGCTAGAAGGTTTGCTGCAACATTCAGTGTTACGGATGTTGCTGGTTTCCACCTGTCATAAACTGATAAGTCATGATATGAGTTAAAGAATCTTGAACGCCACTCTAAATTGCAATTAATAATAATTAAAAAAAAGCCCAACTTGCTTCTAACAATCTGTTGGCCGATGTAGCACTATCAGCATCATTCATGCCTTGGGAGTATTCCGTTAAATTGCAGTGAAAGTGAGATCGTTCAGAGACCCATCTCCTTCTCTCTGATCTCATCATCTATTATTGTACAGTTCTAATTGCAAATGTGATTATTGGGAAACGACCCAGCTGTACGCTCTCATCGCTACTGAAGCCACTTCCAACAAAGTACACGGGTCGACCTGTTTTTTTGCAATGCTTGTTTTTTTTTAAAATAATTTTATCGTACCTGATTGAGATCTCACAGGCGATATTGTTGCAATAATAACCTTGGACGTTGTTTTTACAAAACAGTTTTATTCTAGTAATGATTGTGTGTCGCTGGAAATCAATTTCTGTACATAGTTCTTGTTTCTGTGAACTTCCAACGCTGTTCCCCCTATAGGGGTCTTCGTGGAAGCGATTTGGACAGTTGCCATGGCAACCATTGACCAGAGGTCCGCGAGTATGTCCGACTGTTATCCGTAACCCAAGGTGGTATCCAGTGAACAATAGAAACCCCTGGAATTCTAAGTTGTTAAAAGTCGACTTAATTAATGATTTAACTTCCCCTCCCAGTGTTTCCTGTTGTAGCTGTTTTGTAGGAATTCCATGCGTTTCTCCTCATGCCATGCTTTGTCTGTGCTCTCACTGCAATCCAGCACGTTCTTCCAGTCAATGGGTAACGTTGCACATGCCAGCAGATTCTCCAGTGACATTGAACTGTCTGTCTGTTGTCATCGTTTACCTCCGTGTGGAAGGATGGCATGCTTGCAGATCTGGAGTCGCCCGTGTCATTCCGAACCTTCCACTCTGAACTCCAGCGGGCGGCTGATTCCCCGAGCTGTTTCTGCAGGACATTATCTGGTGCTGATCAGATGTGATCGCAGAGCATGATCAATACTCTGGATTGGATAGTTTGTGCTATAATGCCGTGTTTGGGGCCAAACCGTGTATAAATACTGCCTATATTACAGTACAGTCGGTGAGAATGGTGGGTGGGTCAGGCAAGGGGAGAATGAGAGAGAGGGTTGGGGAGAGGGATGGATATTCCTATAGTATGAAAATACCATTGACAGTACCATAAATGCCATTGACAATACCAAAATGCCATTGACGCTGATGGGTGTAAAATCTGACACTGCCAAGCATGGCAGCCATTACTCTGGACAACCACCACCACCACCATCAAGCATGGCTGACTACCCTTCTGAAGAACCAGATGCTGATCAGTCGAGTTTGTGCATAGCTTTGATCTGTCTTGTCCAGTTAGCATCAAATTCACATGCATCAAGCTGTATGCCAGCCTGGTGGTATATCAGAAGTTGTTATTGCGAATATACCAATACCAGTGGGTAATAATGGCCTTGCCTTTTGGTCAGCAGGCAGTACCTTGTATATACAGTACCAAGATACATCTGACTGGCAGAGAGAGGCTCGGCTTACTGAAAGGGATATTGATATTTGTGATATCCTCCAAAGTAGGTCTGAACAACGAGGGATGCTAAACATGTTAAGACAAATGCTAGAATAAGGGTTGTGTTTATTTACTATGGAAGGAGCGTAGTTCTAGAAGTCTGTGGTGATGGCTAGGGTTTACTAGTATAAGGCCCACCGGACAGACATGAATTCCCGACTCTCCAGTAGGCACCTGACCTCCAGACAATCTGGGGTCAGGCGATTCATCAATAAATTGACACCAGTCTACATGTAGGATGAAAGCACAGATTCCAGTGTTAATGAAAATTTAATGTTATTGCAATTTGATGTCATGGGAATTTTTTCTAACATGTAGTACTGTAAATCATAAAATGTTAGCGTCATTAAACTTTAGCCACCGATAGATTATCGACCTGTTAGCGTCATAAAATGTTAACTAGCTCGTCTGTATTTAGAATATAACTTTAATGATTTCTTATCTTAAATTGTCATTGTGTAACACAGTTGATAACTTTAGGTATCAACAATAACTAATTGCACATGTATATACAGTAAATTCCTCCTGCCTGGATACATATATATATAATAATCGGTCATTTCTTTGAATATTGCAATATCTGGATAATAAGATCCAAATGGCTGTCAATCAAAATGCGGATATTATCGTTTTGTAATGGAAATACTACAGGGCTCTACAGTAAGGATTATCTGCCTGTCCGGGACAGGTATGATCCACAGGTGGACAGGTGAAATAGCTGAGATTAACAAGCCTTTTACCTACAGTTACATGTCCGATATGGCACAGGGACAGGTGCCTCAAAAAGTTAATGTAGAGCCCTGTACTGGTGGTATTCTTGTACAAATACTGGTGTTATATGTGTACACAATTACTTTCATTCTAACTGCTTGAATCTGGCAATTTATAAATACATTTCTGTGAATTTCAGAAAATGCTGATGCTATTTAAATTAACTACACATTTGAGATCCGTATTGCTAAGAGGAATTATATGCACATCTACTTCTGTGTAATGAACCCATTAGTTTTCAAGCTCTGTGTACAGATTTGCACCGCGTCTCAATAAACACAGTAGAACATTCATACAGGCATGTGCCTCTGTCCGCTAGTGGTATTCCTCATGTTGTTGGGGCAAGTTTCTGTGGTGAACTGCGAGTCAAGGAGAGAAAGAGAGCGCGTGTCAGATAATAACAGCGCTCACCTGCAGCCTCCCATACCTGGCCTACTTTCAGGCCCTATTTTCATGGAAGTAAAAACGTATTTTGAGAAGCGTATCACTGTGCACATTTTGTAGAGTTCAACTGTGTAGTGTGATAACTGGTGTATCAGTCAGACAGATAAAGTAAACATCCCTGCCTTGTCTGTATCTAGTAGTGTCTAGTCTGAGAGGGCAGTCACAGTATTGTATCATAGAGGTGCTTTATTCAAAGTTGTTGTACGTGGGGCCAGGATATAACTCGGTTATCAACATGCTTTGCTGTATTATAAAATACATTATCTCCCACAAGTAGGAACCAATGTCCTAGGAATGCGACTATATATCTCCTCATCCAATGATATCGCCCTTTTTGCGTCATGTGGAGTACTTTTATACACCGATAACAGTACTCTTTTCGAAGCTTGAGTGTTTATCATGTTTGCACTTGGAAAAACTCGGGCTTCAGCTGAGCTGTAAGGTAGAGAACTCATAACAGAAATATCGTTGTAAAGAGGTGTTGTTGTTTGAGCAAGTGCTTGGTTTTGCCTCGTACACACTCTACCCTCAATACAGTGTCCCCTCTATATAAGGCTGTATTTGGGGTCCATGACACACACCCAGCCTTATAGTACCAGCCTTATATAATAGTGCAGGTAAATAACAAAAAAATAAAATGGGGTCCACATCTGACCCAGCCTTCGAACAGCCTTATATCGAGGGGGCACTGTACATGTATCTGGGATTCTTGTGAAAATGAACCAGTCATGTTATTATGTTATAGAACTATTTTTCTTTATTACTTTCATCTATTTTGGTAAGGTGTCGTCACCTATAGGCGAGATATTACCACTGTGACGTAAAGCACTAATTCATTCATTTGGTGGGTCATCTGATGAATCATGCTACACAAGGCAAATCTACCATTTATGTATCTGTGTATGAGTACACATCTCCAACCTGATTGCTATGTTCACAAGTTACACTGATGTCTTGAGCATCAAGCAGGACAAGAGTGGTAGAACTTACGTGCATGGCGTTGAATGCGATCTTCCCCGGACCAATCACTGCATTAGGACTTATCGTGAAGATAAACTTGGAATGAGGTGTGACAGAAACCCTGATGTGACTGAAAACACACAAAAACATGTAATTAAATTACAAATGAGTATGCTGAAGAAAAGTACCACCTATATTGATTCCAAAGACTAGCTCTACGTTTTCAAATTTATTTTTTTATGAATAAATTTGATAAAATGCATAAAATAAATTGATAAAATAATCTTTATTTATAAATGATTTAAAAAATGATGATTAAATATGTGATTTATTTGATAAAATTTGTTAATATATTTAACCAAAATTAATTAACATATTTCATAAAAATTAATTACTAATAAGGTCTGTTTAAAAAATAAATAAAAAATAGGAAATAAATTTGATAAAAATTAGCATGGTTATTAAATAAATTTGATTGATTAAATTAATATTAAAATGTTGCAATGTTTTGCTCATGACTCACTGGACATCTTTGAAGTCTGCTGGGTTGGTGATGGCGCAGTTGGTGAGGGACAGTTCCTCATTCGGACATTTGACCGACCTAAACATCTGTACACAGGGAAAGAAACACATGTTTACCATGGTAGCTGGCCAAAACAAAATATCAAATAACATGATGAAGAATAAACGTTATTATTTTAATCTAATAAAACCAATAATAACAATAATTATAATAATAATTGTGCATTAATAATGCGTTGACTCCATGCGTAAAGACACGTGCTCGAAACGCAGATAATAATGGTATTAGCGGCTAATTTCCAGCCATCGCTGCTCATTGATGTTCACATTATTATTGTGATCAATGGATCACTGTGCAATCAGATTCCATCTAGACTCCTTGGGGAGTATACAACCAAGTTGTTGTGTTGCAAGAAATAGAGGGTTAACATTCAAGTGTTTCATCCCAAATTTAAAAACCTTAGGACAAATGTCCTAAATCAAAGGAAATCAATAGGACATTCTAGAAATCAATAGGACACGTAGTGTTCGAAATTCAGAAAATGATCAGGAGGTCATTTTCCATAGGTCCAATGCTATATTATTAATGATGGTAACATCTGTAATTTTCAGGTCACACAGATCTCTGAATCAAACGGTACCTAAATTTAAGTACACATATTTTCTCAAGAGTTTAGTAAACAAAATGTCTTTCTGTCCTGCTCTACAAAAAAGTGTCCAGACATCATGCCGATTACAAGTCAAAAGTTTAGGACATTTGGAAAAATATCAGTCATGTGTCCGATGTCCGACGCTCATATGAATCCCTGAAGTAACCACATTCAGTGGTCGAATCTGGCCATTTCTCCCAATGCTAAAGGTATCCTAAGGGCTAGTAGAAATTCATGTTTTTTTGTAAACATTTGTATCATTATCAATAAGTTTCCAGTGGTAATTTTGAGCACTGACCACACTGTGAACATTTCACTTACTTGTCACGTTTATACTGCTCTGTGGCTTCGTACATACACATTGGATCTCCAACTTCGCAATCATCAAAGGATGGCACTCTTTTATAACGTCGATGGTAATATACTTCTTTATTTTTCCGCTGGTTGGGCTCAACTATCTTCTCTGAAAGTTTTTTGAAGATTTATAAATTATTACTATAATCAATAGGACAACATTATTAATTAAAATGCTAGGTAGATCTAGGTCAATCTATAGTATTACGATGGTTTCCATCAGGCACCTGAGCTATATTCAATATTGGCACTACCAGAACTCATGAGTACTACTTATACTATGTTTATGGTCGGGTA
>JAULBP010096779.1:0-11382 GCA_032355345.1 Lepetodrilus pustulosus
GAGAGGGAGAGAGAGAGGGAGAGATAGATAGAGAGGAGAGAGAGAGAGAGAGAGAGAGAGAGAGAGAGAGAGAGAGCTACAGCCAATACACACACTATATACACACGCACGCAATCAAGCACACACAAAATACCATTAGCGAATCAAGCTGCATGGTACATATGTACTTGAGAACACTAACTGACGATCAGATATTACAGGAACACTTCAGCCCCCGGCTATTGGGTCAGTGTAAATACCATCCGCGCAGAATCTCACTTTATTGCATTTTAACATCCCACAGCTAAATATTGAGCGCCATTTCTAACGATTCATTGCGCGTGCAGGCCAAAAACTGATCATCAAAAAGGTGTGTTCCACGCAGGGATCCTCGCGCTGTCGCTGCTGATGGCGTCCCAAGGCAGTGGGTCGTGTGGCCACTTGGATACAGCCAGAGAAAAAAGTCCTCTCAACACTCCGAATAAAACATTGGAGTCCAACATGGACTTATTACGTTAAATGAATCGTAGTTTTAACGACACGTCTGGGTCCATTCATAGACACGTGATCAGAGCGCTTATCACTTTACTTTACTAATAGCAATCGAAGTGTGTGCTTCGTTCCCGTTTCGCATCCACTTTTCATATTCCTGATTTTAATTACACCCTCAGGCAGGAATCTTGACGTCGATCATGTCACGTTGGCGTTGTTCGCCTCACGTTGGAGTTCCGCTTAGTTATCGCACTTGTGTGTTTAGAAAGCATGGGTTTATCAACAGGAAACTTGGGTAACGCTACATGAGTTGATCGTCCTTAATCTGGAGCTTTTTTTACCCTCTTCTTCTGATCGTGTAGCCGGAGATTTCTCCGAAGTTATCCATCCTGACTGGAACTTGCTTTGCCCTGACCATATCCATAATTAACAGAGAAAAAATATATGTTTAACGGTTACATTGTTTGAATACAATAATAAAAAATCACAAATAACCATATTGCAATGCGAATTTTCAACCGAAAAGAAAAACAATTTGATATTCGCATATTGGTCAAATAAATAGAAAAATGTTTTACATATGCGACGATGTTCTGAACAGCTTTGTCTAATTCAATAAATAATGTTTCAAGTTATGTTAGCCTATATCGAATACGAAACTGCGGTTTTCGTCGTACTGGGTATCGTTTCTCGAAGCTCTCGTATCCACTACTAGACCATAGGGCTCTCGTAAGTGCACGAACGCCATGTTACATGTATTAGAGATCGCTACGAGAGGTCTAGTAGTAGATACTAGATCTTCGAAAAACGATACACTGAATGTTAATGGAACAAATGGTTTAAACGTTATCGCTGGCAGTTTATAAATGTTGGTATGTCCGTGATCGTTCAGTTGCTCTTGGTGTACAAACACACAGACACATTTAGTCCATTCCTTGATACCGGGAGGCCATATCTAGAAATAATGAAAAGAAAAAGAACGAAAAAGGCTAAGAGGAATGTCCGTCTACATAGAGAAACACATTTTAAGACGATTTCGATTGATAATTAATTTAATGAAATATGTTGACGATTCCATTATTGCCTTCCTTGGATGAATCAGACGTGACAAATCCCGTCTGGACCCATCTTTCAGCAATTAGGGAATCGATCAAACCTCCCAGTATTTACCTTCAATACCCAGGCACGACTTGGCATTGCATTTTGCGCATTTGTGCACGGGAATTGTCCCCCTTTTGCACGAGAACAGGAAATGTCCTTGATAGGAACACGAACTCGTGTTGCCCGTGCATCACGTGACACGTGACCCAGCGGAAGTGACAAGGAAGTGCTCGGAGTGGCTGAATGTTTCTTGCATACAGTGACGTCACAGACAAAACGCCGGAGGACGAAGATGCTTTCAGCAGACCACTCACGTGGTGTGGACACACTGCGGCTGACCAGAGAGAAGTGCCTGTGGAAATTGAAAGTTTGATTCTCAGCTCATTGCCGCCATAGCTAGAAGTAGATGGAGATAAATTAGACTCTTCTAGGCAAATTTGTTTAGCCACTTTAAAGTTGTTGGACGACAGCATGATGACGATTGCCGAGCCCCTTGAAGGTTTGGCGATGCTTTAAGAATATCAAGTTAAGGGGTTTTGTACGAGCTGGCGTGAATGAAGTTACATCTGAACGATTCTTATTATATTTCCGCTTAACGCGGGTAAACATTATTTGCACAATCTTCACATTATGTCATCAAATGAAGTAGTCAGGCTACGTTATCCTTTAATGTAAACAATTTTTTAGTACCTGAAAATTCTTGTAATTATCTTACGGCAAATGTTGCAATACGTACGGAAGTGGTTTTAAAAATCTAACACTATCTCCATACACAGGATACGCTATCTCCATATAGATATGCATTAATAAAGTTTCTCCACAAAAGACTATTCAACTTGGAAGATTTCATGGTTGTACGTTGTCCATTGAGGGTCAAGTGAAGATTTAGAAAACATGTATATTGGAATTGTGAAGAAACGCAACACATCTAGAATTAAATACATATATATCTATGGGTTAACCGCGATCTGTCAATATACTAGTATGGCAATACCTTTTGAATAATTGACATACAAGTATTGGTATCGTGTACATTTGCTTATTAGTATGATGTTGCTTGTTTCATTTCTACAATAATTTGCTTTACGACAGTATTATGAACAGATTATTTATTACGCGTAACTTGTCGTTGGTTGAGCTGTATTCGTACATAATTCGCATACTAGTATTGTTCTTGCACACGAGTGCGTATAGCTGCACCGCCCCGTGGGGTCTCTGATGTCCAATAGGAACCAGCTTCCGGCCAGTTTATGGACCTCACTTCCTGTTCCCGGCCTGCCTCGCACTTACCTCGTCAATCAACCCCAGGACGTCTTGATGTGCCCAGTCAACATCACAATGGCGCCCGGCCAGGTGTCCATTCATCCACTGGACACTGACTGGACACGACAGGCCAATAGACACAGTAGGTGTTTGTCCCTAACATCAGAGGCATTGGTTAACGTTGACGTGCAAAGAGCTAGCGTTTGCCAGTGGAGGGTGATTAAGAACACGTAGATCACTAGAATAATAATAACAAAGCAACCATCATACGGTAGGTAGTACGTGACCGGACCACAGACAGAAACGTTAGGTGTCCTGTTCCAGGATCCTAATAAAACCCCATCTGGTTCCTGGAAGGACACCTGAGACGAACGTGTCCTGCCAGAATTCTGATGAGATTTTGTTAGGATTCTGGTATTCTATTTTCAGCAATTGCATATTGTTTACTGCAGAACTAATGTTCCACGATCCTGATCGAGTTGCCGCGTGATGCCTATGAGCTGGAATGGCTAGTACAGTTAGTCTCAATAAGACAATATGATAGGATGCACTGTTTGTACCCTGGCGATGTAGTCATCATCCTTGGGCTGTCAGTATTGGTCTGCCTTTGCTCGCAGGTTTACTGCAACATTCAGCGCCACGGTCGGATGTCACGGATTTCCTCATGCCCTAAACTGACAAGTCGTGAAAGAATATTGAAAGGGACTAAACCCAATTATTTTTGTTATAAATACCAATCACGTCACCATGATCTGTCAACGTTAGTATTAGTATAGCGTGTAGCATGACTGTAGCAAGTCCCCCATGCTGGCTACAGAAAGTTAATTGGCGCCAACAGTATGATGCGTATTTAACACAATGACCGTCCAACAAGTAGATGAGTAATTTCAACATAGTCCAATGGCAGGTTTATCCTTTAAAAAACCTCCCTGGTGCACGTGTAACTGGCTTCTGTGGAACAGATATTGCTCATAATGTCTTTTACGACTAAAAAGAAAGTTATCCTCAAAGTATTTCCTAGAATTAGTTCAACTCGTACATCGACACTGATTACGGACACGTTAATTGCTTCCAACCATTGAAGCAAAATTAGCAGTAAACCATTTCGGTCAATTTACTTCAATATAGCTGAATACTTCAAATTTTAATATATTGCAACCAGCATGTCCATTTTAACCAAATCTTTCTCCATTTCCGTCAGCTATTCCTACTTTTCCTATTGGAAACGTAACCTGACCCCATTATCGGTTTCTCAGGATCCGAGGTAATCTAATTGGTCCCATTGAGCGAATCACACGACGTGAGTAAATGCAATCCCGATAAGTAGCGAACTGACGAATATTTACACACAAATTGACAGGTTAGATACAAAAGTTGGACTGGCTACCGAGGCGGAACGAAGCTGGACGAAGTGGTTGTGGCATTGCATCTTGTTCGTGATGAAGTGCTTATGGATTAAAATATTATCTTGCATCGCGGGAGGTGATGCAGCCGTTGATGTAGAAGTAAGAGTCAACGCTGTCGTTCCAGATGGCAGGACCGTGGCGGATAGCTTACTGAACATAACAACAAGTAAAACCTATCAGTGTATACGTTGGATTATATCAAAGGAATGGAAATTGATAGCTACTGTGGGAGATATCTGAAGCGGTGGTGGTGTGGGTGGGGTCAGGGTAGGGGTGTAAGTGTGTTTGCGTACACATGTCATAGAGTAAAAAGGATATACGTAGAAAGTAGGAGATGTCCTACACATTTAGAGATAGGCAGAGAGAGATAGGATGGAGAGATATTATATAGAGAGAAAGAGAGAGAGGGCGAGATATATATATAGAGAGAGATAGAGAGAGGGAGATAAAGAGAGAGAGAGAGAGAGAGAGAGAGAGAGAGAGAGAGAGAGAGGTGGTGCACTCAGAGACGAGAACACAGACAAGCAGATAGACATATCTATGTAAATTCATATTTTTAAAATACACATTTTCATCGATTGTATTAAATATATATTAAATATTTTTGCAAGATTTCGCAGCTTGAAACATAGTCAGATACTGATATGATAGGTATGGAAATGCTCAGTGTAATATATTTCTTAGTAGTGCATGGAAATTAATTACCATTATAGCAATAACACAATTGTTGATGGTAGTGGAAGGTATGGTGTAATGAAACCATTGGCGGGATTTCGGCAATCTCGAGTAAGCGAATGAATGCAACAGGCTGCCACTGAAATAACTCTTTATTGACCAGCGCTGTGAATTAGCGAAGGAATCAGCCAAGAACACAGAACCTTTGAACACGGTGATGTGATAATATTGTGATTACACCGTCCGCACAGCAAAGCACGCGCAAAATACACTACTGAAAAGGAGAGCTGGGCTCAAGCTAAAGGGCTCAAATTGTTGTTAAGGGTTTGCTGATCAATAGAGATGGTGACCATGGAAACCGTCCATTTTTTTTTCTGGAGAATTTATACCTAGAAGGTAGTTTAGATTTTGTTCTTTAAAGGCATACTATCACTTCTGGTTGACCTACATAACGAACAAACGAATTTATATCTGAGACTTCTTGTGCTTGATGTATTTACTGATGCATTTATTCCCAAACTCTCGATATTTAACACACATTTTATATTTTATATGAATTAAGGTTACGGACCAATAATTATCTTGTCTTTTGTGCATCATCACGTGGTATGTGAAGTAAACGGTGGTGACGGTAGTCTTTCGTAGTGCCACTTTAAACATTTGTCCCCTTACGTTAATACAAATGAAGTAAAGAGAACTACGACCAAATTCAGGTTGTCATTACTGGCAAAGTCCAAAACGGTTTGTTGAAATGTAAGTTTGCCTACCATACAGCGGTGGAAAGGTTTTTGGAAGTGCAAACATGATTATATATGTATGTCAAGTGAATGCACTTTGCAGTTGTAACTAAGAACTAGTCCCAAACAACCACACATAGCTGTGGTATTATGCCTTTAATGTAATGTATATCTGACTTTTAGATGTTAGACATATCCGATAGTTCTTTGTCCCTTAATGTAATGTACATGTATATCTGACTTTGGGATATTGTCTTACGCAATAAATTGTTTTAAACTTAGTTCTTTGTAGATGAAATGTCGTACTGTATTTTTATTTCAGGCTACTACTGAACAATAATCAAATGTGTGGCCTATACGTACTAGGACCGGATAAGTCACTCAGGAAACACTCGCTGCGTTTTACCTCTCAAACCCATCTACAAAGAGGACTAAACTCTACTTCGTCACATATCTGAGCGCTTACCTCACGCTTGACCCCCGTCATCTATATCAGTGAAGTACGGCGGCACGCCTATCCCAGTGGAAAGAAATGGCGGGCACCGGAAGCAATATGGCCGCACCTTGCTGTTAGAATTGGCTTGTTACATACGTGTTCCGTGCAAATGACTGACCATCGCGTCTTGCGAATCAATCGACTGTCGCCGGAACTAGAATCGACACGTAGGCTGTGTCTAACAGTAGTTTTTGAGAGACGAATGACTCCGCTTTTAGCCCCGGCAGACGATACTTTGCTGGGAGCCAAAGGACAGCAGACGTGATCTCGATTAATAGTCGTCTTGGATCCGCTGGAGCAAATCGTAAAAGTACGTCTGACGTACTATGAAAAAATAGAACGCAGGACCGTACATGAACATCACAGGATATACGACAGGTGTTTATTCAAGTAATTACGACAGGTGTCTATTCAAGTAGTTACGACAGGTTCTACTTGTAGAACATCCGGGAAAGATTTTCAAAGTATCTGGGACCTTTTGAAACCATATCCATGTAGATCTACTTTATAAAAAAACTAGTCGTCTGAATCACTGAGGTGGTAATAACGTTAATTTAAACAGCAACAAATAAAAATAACATCGTCTATTGTACTGGATAAACAACAGTGTCTTTCACCTCCTCGGGACATCCTTGAATTTTAATGTGAATCCTACAAATGCGAGTAAATGTCATTCCATTGCCAATACTTCACCAGATAAATATAGGTCCACTGGCAACAACTATGGAACCAGACGCAGGTGGAACGTACCACAGTTCCATGTTTTCTACGTTACATACCAGGGTATCTTTTCACGTTACATCCCAGGGTATCCTTTCACATAGCTCTATTATCCACTGAGAGACCATAGCGCTCTCTGCCGATAGCTAATGAAAAGGTACGAGAGCGCTATGGTCTTTTAGTGGATAAGAGAGTTTTGTGAACGGATACCCTGGGTATCCTTTCACGAAGCTCTCTTATCCACTAAGAGACTGGTAGCGCTCTATTAAGAGAGCACTACCAGTTTCTTAGTAGATAATAGAGCTTTGTGAAAGGATACCCTGGTTACTTGCACTGTCGTAGCAACTTGCACATGCAATCTTCAGCAGTCTGAGAGACAATCCATTAAAAAGGCTAGGGCTCGTTCTAGAAGGTTAACGGAACAAGAACTCAATTAGGATTTTATGACATTCGACTATTTTGGTCTAATATAATAGAAAAGTATGTCTGGTCTAATATAATAGACCATTATGTCTATATCATAATGTTGTTAAAGTTAATGTGGACTGACATACTGTTGGTTCCGAACAGGAAGAGACTGTAATTAACAAGATGCTAAGCTACTATTATGGTACCGGTGTCAAAAGTGTCTTCAATGTTGCCATACTTTCATCGACGGCGCAGTTTAATTCGAAGACTTCATATTACAAATCGTGTTCATATGAACTTACCAAACGCATGTCATTACGTTACAGAATATATTCACAGTTAGTGCTGCAACACTAAGTAGACATTACGGCGCCACCCTGAAGAGCTCGGGTCTAACTATCTACACTATTGTCCTAACGACTGCCTTTCTTGTGGACTTGATTTGAGAAGCCTACGCGAGCAGACTTACTTCAGCATTAGAGTTCCCTAACGAGCTAGAACTGAAAGTCAAGAGCTGTTCTAACGAGCAAACCTCCTTCGTATCCCCTCTTAACGGTGCGAGCAAATTTATACTGCCCGATTATTGTACCTGCTTCAGTAGAGCCGAATGAAAGAAAAACGACCCAACCAAACTTAAAATCCCATCTAGAGTCGATTTCGTGGTGCCTAAATGATCCATTTGGGCTATCGTAAATTAAGAAATTCTTGCAAGGAGCAAAGTGCTGAAAGAATCCGTTTACACTGGCTGAATAATGATGTGATGGCCATGGAACTAGTTTTAGGGAAACAGTATTTGTAAATGTCGTCTGCAAGGAACTGTTGATTGTAGATCTGTGGCGCGTGAAAAGGAAGCGAGAAGCACGTGCAGGGTTAACGAGCTTTTGACACGTGACACGACAGGCTTCTCCCGCCAAGAAGTAACTTAGGACGACTAAAGCGCTTTCTGATTAGCCGATCGCTCGGTAACAAAGTTGAAACGTCATGGAAGTCATTTGACAACTTGAATTGGTCTCCAATTCTCTCACTTGACTTATCAATAACGACACGAGACTGGTGAACAAGGATTTGCAGTCATTAGCTCAGAACGGCGTGGAAGACGGCTTCGTGTATGAGCATTGCTATTAAGGATAGATGATTCTCCAATTAATATCGCGGCTGGCATCGGATGAACTTCTGACATGGCAAAGAAAGAGTGAAGTTGAATCTAACTGGATATTGGTTATATATTAAATAGCATCATGTAGCACGACATCCTCGCACCCTAGAGGTACTTATTACGTTTTAACTTCATAGTACTCCTGGCACACATCTAGAGGGAAACAGCCAATCAATGAAATCATTTTCTCGACGATTTTGCTGTAAATATCTATCCAATGAAATAGCGTGTATCATTCCTGCTAGTACATCGCTGATCACGTGCTGGTCTATATTGGAATTACGTCCCTTTGCTTATGTTATAATGTTTTTAACTGGTCAACGAATTTCTATTTTTAGCTCATTGGCTGTTTGTGCACGTTTTCCTCTAGATGTGTGCCAGGCGTACTATGAAGGCAGAACGTTATAAGTACCTCTGGTGTGCGAGGATGGTATCACGAGTATCTTCCGTCAGTTGACAGTATTTTGGCTGGAAGGACTAATAGGTGTGCTATGTATTATGTACATAGGCATAGATATAAACATAGATATAGACATATACATAGACAATACTCTATTGTCAGCAGTGAACATTTGTAGTGTATCACAAGGTAGAGCGAAATAAACAAAAACAACACAATGCATTACATTATAACACATTGCGTTTGGTTTGTCGTTCGCATTCATTGGGAAGATCATGAAATGACGTAACGTAGGTTACTCTCCCAAGTCCTAAATTATAGAAGTTCTACTCGTTCATATCGTAATGAGTGTTCTTGCCCAGGATGTGTGATGAAGTCTAAAAGCATTATTGCATACACCCAGTGAGAACGCCCATTTTGTAATGATCTTAGTTAATATGACCTATTCACGAAATGTTCACATACAAGAGAGGATTTTCTTATTTTAAAAAGAGTCAAATAAGCTGTCTTTTATTCAAAGCAATTGACAATGTTTGTTAAACCATAGAACATGCATTTATATGTATAATATTTATGTGTGATGTCTATTCACACACATTAAGGCAGATACTTTTTTCAGCTTTTATTTTCCATTTAATCACTCACAGTGGTACATGGCACTGTATTTCTGTATTTATAATGTTAATTTATCTTTAATATTACAGTCTCTCACAACTTTGTTATTAATGGTTGTGTACAAACTTGTATATGTGTATTTAATGTTTTATATATAGAAGCGATTGTATTGTTGTTCACAGGTGAGACGTAAATACACTGTCTGTCTTTCTGTCTGTTAATTACGGCATCCTCGGAATCCGGAATCATTCCTTGCTTCTCATTACTTCCGTCTTTTGTTCCGTCTTTTGTCGTTCACGTCAATACGCAAGTTTCAATGCATGCTCTCCTGACATCAGTCTGTGTTATATGCTGTCACACTACGAGGGTTTTCGTGTGTTCAGCATTATACGGAATTTGATTGGTTCAATGGGTGCAGGTGCAAAACGGTAACATCCAAAACAGCTCACGATATTCAATTTAGAAGATATCAATTAACGATTGATATCGTCTAAATTCCAAACAGCGCACGATATTCAATTTAGAAGATATCAATTAACGATTAATGTCGTCTAAATTCCAAACAGTAGACCTTTATCTCATTAAAATATAAGTCAAGATACCGTTTCCTACCGATCTATTTGGTACCGCTTTCCCCAGTTCAATATTCGTTTTTCGTCAATATCGTGCGTCGTTTTGGATGTTGCAGTTTTGCGCCTGCACCCATCAGCTAATAATAATATGAATCAATCAAATTCCTTATAGTGTTGGACACGCGAAACCCCTCGTAGTGTGACAGTGTGTAACACAGACTGTTGTGTTATCGCTGTCAGAAGAGCATGAACTGAAATGTGACTTGCAATAAAAATAAAATAAAATCCCTAAAATTTGACTTACTATCAATTAAAGCTACAACTGTTCTGAGCAACGGGACCCTGTACTGGTCCTATACCACGTCATTCTGTGTGTTGAATGCGGCGTTTAAACGCAGAGTTGGCGTAATAACGCTAAAGCAAGGTTTGTAAAGAACGTACGTCTGCACCTGTGTGGAACAGAAGCACCTTGTGAGGTGGATGGACAATAGGTATTGTAGTATTGACTGTGATGACTTAACACGTGACAACTCGGGCATGGCCGACACCAGATACATGCGGACGAGCCTCGACAAAACGTAATGCCTGGAAGGAAAGTATCTAAGTATATCTATGTGTGTGGCATCAAATGAAACTCTTAGGTATTTTTCTTCCGAATACAATTACATGTACTACATGTACTTGTTTTCAATTTCAACAGTGTGTTCTAACAACTTTTTTTGAACCCGGGTGCGTTTGACTATTATATCGTTTGAATGTATATTACGTTACTCGGTGTAATGTGACGTTGGGGTAAGCTCTTGTATAAAGGTATTTACACGTTGCGTGACAGCAGTCAGTTTACCTATGAATTGTAATGTAATTACCTGTGCCGATTGCTGAATTGCCGTGATATTGCAAATTTTAAAAGCTGCCATTATGTTGTTTAAATTCAGATTGTTACACATGCCGAGTTCTTTGTTTTACGGCAAGAGAAAGCGTGGAACACCTGTGACCGTTAGTGATGTAGTAGACGTTCGAGCATTAACATTGATGAAACGAGGGTGGTAAGTTAAGGAACACGTTGTATTGCGACGGTCAAAGACACCGCATCACTGAACGAGCGGAACCTTAACTAAAATTCCAAACTAGTAGACTTGTATCTCATCCAAGTATTATGACAACTGAGGTTCTGTAGAATACTAGTTTACTAGGATGAGATGCAGTTCTATTTACTCAGATGTGGGTAGAAAAATCTCTTCAAAGTCTTCTATATACTGCTTTAGGTAATGTTGTAAAAGGTAAATGTGTGTGTGTGTGTGTGTGCGTGAGTGTGTGTGTGCGTGCGTACGTGTGTGTGTGTGCGTGTGTGAGTGTGTGTGC
>JAULBP010096790.1:0-11381 GCA_032355345.1 Lepetodrilus pustulosus
TACTAGACATACTAACAGTAGTCGCACAACATTAAGATTGACCATCCACGTCCATAGTGGCCTGTAATGCACATATGCAACTCTTGAAAGTAGCAATTAATAATACGATATAAGAACATAATTTAATAAAAAGGCATACATATCCGATATCGTAGTCATTAAACAATTGACATGATGAATATAATTTAAATAATATTCAGCTGAATTATTGAAAACTAACTAGTATATTTACATCATTTTGATTTGATTTCGTCGAGCTTTCTATAATTCCTCTAACTAGAGGCCCCCATCAACATCACTGCACCCCTTTCCCCGAACCTATCCTTGTCACCCCACTACAGTACGTTGTGCATGTCGACTCACATGTGCTATTCTCCAAGACTGATGTCTGTACTGACTGTTAAACGGCTCACTCTGGTGTTGGTAACTCTACAGCTAACACTATTCCTGCCCCTGACAGGTTTGAAGGTCAAGGTCTGTGACCACGTGGTACCAGGAGATCCTGTCACACTTCCTGTTGTCCCTCCAGATATAGAAGACCCGTCAGTGTAGGTCCAGGTGAAGGTCACTCCAGGATACACAGAGGTCAAGGTTGAACAGATCAAGGTGATGTCAACATTTTCTACAGCATCACCTGGAGATTTTGTGAGGTATACCTTTCCACTGTGTGGTCCGTCTTGAAATGTCAAAGCAAAGCATAGTAAGTTAATGTAGTACGCAAACAGAAAACAGTGCACAGTACAGCCATGGGTCCATGTTCACGAAGCTATCGTCGTATATAACGACGTCGTTAAGTCGCTAAGCTGAGCAGTTGTATGTGTCCAGTATAAATACACGTATGAACAGATATTGTTAATATGTGATTACTAAATGGTGTAAATTACTAGAACAAGTTTACATTGACTACTGGATATGTTCAAAATACTATCTTTCATTGAACCATACTCGCTGTGTAATGTGTTGAATGTATCATAACGTGTGAATGCATACGCCCCTGAGGCATACTAGTCAAGCATTGGCAAAGCTAATGTCGTAGATACATAGTCAGCATTGACAGATGGCAATCGTGTACAAGAGAGGCATTATTCTATCGGGTATTATCTATGGGAAATGATAACCCAAGCGAAGCCAGTACTCACTCATAGACTCTCGTATCAATATACCAGTTGACTTACAACAAGTCTCTATCCTAGCCCTGCGTGATTGGATCCTCTGACCATCAACGTTGGTTGCCTCACAGAGTATAATTCTGCCTTCGTCATTCCTGCTGACAGTAAAGGTGACTGATCTTGTCGTCATCACCAGGTCACCATTAACAGTGTACGTAGGGTCTGATGGTGACACCCCTGGTGGCAGACCAATCCAGGTCAAATGTGGGCGTGGTAAGCTGAAGGACGTCCTGCAGGTCAAGGTCAAAGTTTCACCTTCGACCTTTACACTATTCTGATTATCTGTGGATATGGGGTGCATCACCACGGAGGATACAGGCACTGGAAGCGTATAAGTCAGAGAAAGGGAAACACGCATATTGTAACGGTAACATGTACAATAGCAATGAGGAGTTTCAGGAACTAGATGTGTTCATGGAGAGGGGAGAGGGTCATGGTGGTTCATTCCTACCCTTAGATAATTGTGTTATGTATACACAGAGTGAAATAAAACTGCAACGTGCAATGATCCTCTGACATCTTTAATTACCAAATAAATTACTAAACAAAATCATTGGCAGATGAGTAATCATATTTGTCTCTTTCAAAAGACGTAACTGTCAAACATAATTATATGTAAATTAGAAATAATGGTAGAGCAATACGGACGCATTAAGACATCATGCTCTGTTCTAGTAAAACAGTTTTGAAGAGATAAGTATCAATACGAATGGTGTAAATGTGCATTCAGTTAGTCTCGCCACACACTTATCACTATCAGACACTATCAACCTTAGCCAAGTAACCTGGGAACTGTACAACACTGGAAGTGCTGTGTTTCTCGTATTGGTCAGCTGGCTCAAAGAATGGATGCTGCATTGTGACCGTGATGACCGCCTTCTTGCCGTAGAGGTCACTGGAAGGTAGAGCGAGTGTGTTGATTGTCTTCGCCTGAGCTGGTGGACAACCGGTTGTGTCAGTGGTTGTGATGTATCTGTTGGAGGCTATCACACCTGTTCCATTGGATTTGTCCTGTCAAGAAAGTTGTCCATATGAATCATGTGGACCCAATCATGTATACATGCACTATTATACAACATGTATTGCCTATTGCCTAATTGTATGTCACTTTTACTCGTGATACATATCTCGATGGTCTTCCCATTGCTCAATACATGGCATACTTTAATGTTCATGTTACTGCCTAATTGTATATGACATTGCATCGGTTTCTGTATCACCAGTCTTGCCATTGCCCAATACCTGGTATGTCCACGTGAACGTAGCAGGAGGTTCAGCACAGGGCGTGGTCACTGTCACCCTCAGCTGGGTCCCTGGAGACACCGTGGCTGGGAGAGAGGGCCATGAGGAAGGGGTGAAGGTCACACGGTTCCAGTTAAGGCAACCTGCAATGTTACACAGTGTTTTTTTCAAAATGATTTCACGTTTTTAATACAGTGCTTGTTGTGTGTTGGTTCACTAATATTAAAAACAAACAGTAAATGTATTACCATCACTAGTAAAGTAGCTGGGGATGTTCTCTATGTACCTCCTCATGCCATTTCCAAATTCCAAAATCTAGAACAAATATCCCCACTACCATTCTTCTTTTAAATCAATTAATAAAAATCAGTACGTATCTCAATGTCCTTATCTCCACAAGCTATGCATGCATTTTGTATGGACACTAACATACAGGCATACTCATGTCCTCTTATCGTATGCTATCTTGCATATGGTGACAAGGAATGTCTTTATGAACATAGATAGCAAAGTATCTAAATACATTCCGAGTAGTATACGTTACGGTATAATTGGGACTATGCGTGTTGGTTCCAACACGATGTAGCTTACTTGCAAAATTTGAAAGTGTGATCGCATTTGATGTATCAGTATCACTGTCTTCACAGCTCCACGTCCCTCTGTCTCTGGTCTTGTCCACAGCTACAACGTGTAACGTCACCGTCCTGGCTGAACTGTCCAGTGTCAAGTCGTAGTTACCAGCTGGTGAGCATACACCCGATGTTGTGATGCAGCCGCCTTGTATAGTTCCATCTTTCTTGAAGCGTATTGTTCCCGGAGACCCTAATCGGTAGCTGCAGGTGAACGACACCCCTTCACCAATCACGGGGATCTGTCTACTGATGGACAGGGTCAGCTGTTGACCATCTACAATGGACAAATAACTCAACGTAGGTTCACAATAAAGGTGGATTTATACTTTTGACGCCGTCACACGGCGCAACTCGCTAGCACACGCTTAGCGGTGTATCAGCCCAAAAACACTTTAGATTGAGCTTCCTGGGGGAGTGTTTTGGATCGGCTACACCAGCGAGGTGTGTCGTGTAACGGCGTCAACAGTATTAATCCAACGTAGTATGCCAGCGTATACAGCGCCAAACTCTACACTAGGAATACTCATAGCGCTGACGTGTATATGCAGGGCGTAAATGATGTATCTATTTCCGTTATAATTTAGTATAGCATCTCCCTGCCTGACCCCTTTACTCTGTTTCTGGCTATGTAAGTGTCCCTCCCCCGTGTGTATGCAGGCAGTGTGCATGCATTGGACACTGCAACTGATACCTACAATCTTACAGAAGGCGGCCGTTGATTGGATACAACTTGAACTGCATGGGTTGTTCCTACAAGTGATTGGTCGAGAAATGCGGGTCAAGATGAAAAGTATGTTAACTATCGAGTGTTGGGGAATAGGTGCATTAGTAAATAACAGCTTGTGTTGTGTCCGTTATATAGGTCAACCAGCCGTGTTAGTGTGCCTTTCGTAAAACAAAAATATATACAAATACATCCGTACCTTTGTTGGACTAGTAGTACACTAGTTTGCATTAAGTTATTAAAATCAATCCAATTCTATATTTCATGATATTCTTCCATACACAGATTGAGACAGGGATTGACAAGTCAGACGTAGATATATTGTGCCGGCTCTACAGATCCCTCTGCAATGCACAACCATGTATACCCTGATTGTGGATATGTTTAGTATATGGATGCGTTTAGTATATGCTTACGTAGTTGTACACGTGGTTGCCGAACGGATAAGAAGTGGACATGCTCGTTTGCTGCAAAACGGATAACACAATGATTTTCTGAGAAACATGTCATTTAGAAAATACAAATAATACTAACATACACACTTCCAGCTAAAATATACAATCACAGTTATGTGTTTTAATGACAAGATGATTAGACATATGTTCCGTTATTGCTGTACAAAATGAACGGTTTGATGTCATTCGAATGTTGAAGAACTAAATAACAAATTGTGGACCGGCAATCGCAAGTAGTCTCGGATAGAAACTCGTGTGTTCATAATATGTGAGTGCATTGTTTCTTGTCAAACTGCATAGATTTTCACATACCTGGATATGGAAATTTATATAATGAAAGGAAATTACTTTATCGTTAAATTCACATTATGTTAATGCAGCGATTTATGAAGTAACACTATTGAATCGTCGTACGACTCACTTTATCTAATCTGCGCAGACTGTGAATCGCCGACGGTTTGGTGAGTGACAAGGGCTGAAACGGTTAGGACATTTGGTACTCGAGTACTCACGTTGAATATACGACGAGTACTCGAGTACTCGGCTGCAAGTGTTGTCTGCATCTGCATTGATGATTGGGATGTTTGATTCGGATTTCATCTTTGTGTTGCCATGTTTCAACATCAGATCGTTCCTCATAGTTGAGGTGCTTATTTGAAAAGGACAGCTGAACAGACCACATAACAGTTTGCATTTAGTTTTCAACTTATCTTCCGAAAATTCGAAATGGGACTGTTGTCTGCCATTGTTCATTACAATGGGGGAGATCACTCTCGAGTACTCGAGTATCATTTTACTACTAGAGTAGAACATGTACTCGATCCGTACTCGAGTACCCGCGAGTACCTGGGTACCCGTTTCAGCCCTATGTGTGACGACGAAATAGTCGCAAATCTTTCCCCAGTTTCAAGTGTAGGAGACCGTCGGAATACCAAACAGTCAATCACAATTCACCAAGTGAAGAAAACTCGCACATTTCGTAAAGAGTAGATCACTCTCAAAATGCGTACGCATGCAGTTGCCGCCAACGGTTTTATGACAACTGATACACACAGTTCTACACACAGTTGTAAATGTGACCGGTCAGAGTCTGCTTATCGCGAGTCGGCGACTCAAAGTCGGCGATCATTCAGTTGTATGTGTAGCAATAACGAGTCATTATCACGACGATTCAGTTGCATGAGTAGCACCGGCATAACACTGAGCAAAATGTGAGTGACCTGCCTTAAATAGTTTCTGTTTAACAGCAGCACAGGTAGATGTGTAACACTACCTACCAGACTGCATACGATGTTTTTTTTTGTAATTGGGTTTATAGTCGCTTTCTAGAATCTTTCACTAACATCACGACTTGTCAGTTTATGGCAGGAGGAAACCTGCCACATCCGTACCGCTGAATGTTGCAGTAAACCTACGAGCACCGGCTGGTAATGACAGACCAAGGATGATCACTGTAGTGGCTCTCTACAGACAGTCTTATCAATATCGCGTCAGAAATGTAACTTCTGCGAACATTGATGCCGGGCTCCCGGGGGCATACTCCAAGTCATTCCAAGCAGCACGAACAACATATGGCAAACGTGCAGGCCTACACTGTAAATACTTACGTAAAAACTGTGACAGCCTGATGCTGTTGGCGGATGGAGTAGTGACGCCAGTGGACAAATCAATCTCTTCACATGTCCACGTTCCTTGGTCTCTGGTCTTGTTCACAGTTGTAATGGTCAGAGTCACTATTGACCCACTCATACTGACTGTGTAGCCACTTACAGGGGAGCCGCACGAGGTAGGTGATAGACAGGCTCCTGTAACTACTGGTGAACCGCCACTTGGAGTCTTCAAGAACCGGACATACTTTGTGTTGGTGGCACGCGCTGTACAGGTGACGTTCAAACTCTGACCTATCACTGGGATCCGTCTACTGGTAAAAATGTTCGGGGCTGCATCTGGAGTCGTAAAATTCGGCATGTGATTCAGATGGAGATTCCGTCTAGACAAGAATGGACTTAGTATAGAGCTAGCATTGAACCGTCAATGAATAATCATATTAGTTAAATTATAAATGCATAAATAGTAAATATGTTTGAATGTAATCAGTAGCTGGAGATGTTTTTTATTTTTTTTATTTATTTAGATGCGACCCGAGTCTGGCTATCATTTCTTACTTTGCCATGTGTTGTGTGCTGCTGTGTTCAATTTTATATCGCCAACATCCATTTAGTCGATCCATATTGGATGGAATATGATCTAGCAGTTAGACGGTCCATAGCAAATATCATCACAGTACGTTCTTTTATGAATATATAATATGACATTTTTTAATAACTATCGATGGCTGGGGAATATGTACGACATGGTCAGGAGGTAACTACTTCTGTGGATAAATCCCCTTACAGCCATGCTTTGTTTCCGGTCTCATTGAACCGCTGTCCCGTGTTGGCAGCATATCCTCTGTCAGATCCCTGCCACACCTAGCCGAGATGGGCCACGACATGTGGCGACACCTGACGACAGAGGGCAGAGGTCCCTTCTTCGACTATAGCACGACTTTAGCACGACATTGCAGTTAGCGGGTACCGCCCCATCCTCTCTCCCTAGAGCTACCCGCCTCTGCGAACTGTTACGTTAGCACTGCACGGTACCCCTGGCTCACATCTAGGGGAAAACTCGCGCAAACAGTGTACATGAGCTATACATAGAACAATGATAACATCTGTTTCATTGGATAGATCTTTACGGCGTTTTCATCGGGAAAAGTATCTCATTGGTTGCCCTTTTGCCCAGGTTTTCCCCTATATGTGAGCCAGGGGTACCGTGCAGTGCTAACGTAACAGTTCGCAGAGGCGTGTTGGCACGATGGCAATGACATAGGTTTATCATGATCTCAATGAACTCGATGTTCAATACAAAAACTATGTAAGCTAAGTACTGTGTGTATACCAAGCACCGATATTACGTAATATACTAGTGTATGATGTCATGTCCAACTACAAGTGTGGAGTTGTTGATGAAATCGTGCAATACAAAGAGGTATCGTAACCTCCGGACCAGATTCAAATACATGATGATGTCGGCTTGTTTTATTCATTTGTTTATACATACACATTAGGTGACCTTGCCAGGACACCTAACGTTGATGCTCAAAATAAACCAGGACAGTCGAAGTGAACACCTATGGCTTGTCCTGCTATGCATGCTACGTAAAGTACAACATAGGTAGGGAAATGCGTAGCAGGGTTCTTATCTCAACTGGATCTCGAAATATGCGATTATTGAGACGTTGATGCAAGTGATCACTTATACATCGTGAGTATCCATTGTTTTACAAATACTTACCAGTACTCACTGTACAGACTATAAGTATATAGACGAACAGCATCACGTTTACCCTCCGCATACAAACATCCATGGCTCAAACGGTCGCAATGTAGTCCAACTCAATAATAGTCTCGTTATCTTTATAGCTCTGCCAGTCTAAGATTACAACCATTCACTAGAGTTGTACCATATGTTATTGTCTGTACCATTGCTCAACACCTGTATGCACTTCATGTTGTAAACTGTTTAAGTAATACAAAGTCGATGTTCATAATAGAGCATAATTTCTATGACATATTTTACACACATAAACATAAACCAGGATCCTAACAACATCATATCATGATCATGGCAGGACATGTCCACCTATTTGGTAAGTTATCTCGTGAAATAAATAAATACAAAATCACTGGATACTTTTAAATATTTAACAAACTAACAAAAATAATAAGAGAAAGAGAGGGAGATAGAGAGAAAGAGAGAGAGACATATGCATACATTAACATACATACGCACACGCACCCACCCACCCACACACACCCACACGTTTCTCGAAGGTATTTCATCCAGTATTATACCATAGCACTCTCGTAAGTGAATAAACTACGAGAGTGCTTATGGTATCGTAGTAGATAAGGGAGCTTCGAGAAACGACACCCAGGATCCTGGCAGGACATATATACTTTAGATAAGTATGATATTACATATCACATCTTCATGAACAATGCATAAGCTCCATTTTGGTAACAATTCCACATCTCTATCTCAAAAACAGTAAGATATGGTCATTTATCTGTTTTACATGCCGGTCCTACATGTTGGTATGTTACCATGGAAACAGCTCCATTTGTCCACTTTCAAATGAGGTTTTTTCTTGGGAACATCATTTTTTCTGATAGCATGGACCCTACTGAACATTTTAGTACCCATGAAACATTGTCCTGAGGGGAGGGGACGTGAATGGTAGGCCTACTCGGCTCTCGGGCTAAAATACTTTGTATTCTGTGCAGAGTACCTCCTATCTGGTCACGATATTTCCACAGTTTTCAGTTGGTAGGTCAAATGGTCTGACTTTTATGTTCTCTTCAAAAGGTATTCCAAAAATTTCTTTGCCGTTAACGTTGCAGTTACACTGTCAAGCGGTGCGCGGGATTGCACTGTTGCACTGATCACGGCTGTAATTGTTTCAGCCTGCTACACCTGCCAAATCAAGTATTGAACGGGTTCGTATTTGTTTTATTTTATTTTATTTATAATACATCATCGTTTATTGTCCCAAATTCAACAGGATGAGACAAATCGTAGTTCTCTCATTATTTGTAATAATACATACAATACATAATCATATATATATATTTATATAAACAAGAACACACCGGAATGTGGCTAGTATATGTTTGTGCTTTAAATAGTCTTCAAGTTGGGTGTAACATGTGCAAGTGTCTTCCGAGCATTTAACAACACATAATTATGCCAAAATAACTAACATGTTGTTGTCGTGGTCATGCATTCCACAAACAAAAACAGAAAGTGGCATGATTGTGCTGTCTATCGTGTCATTGTAAACTCACAGCCCCAGAGTGAATACAGTTCAGTTCAGTACACTATCAGGGACACATACAACCAGCAGATTAACTCATGCACGTTTAACGAGTATTGCTGTAAAATGGCATCATTGATTACGAGTATACACAACAAGTGAACATGTTCTGACCTAATATTAAAACATTGACATAGGACAAGTCTAATTGTTTTCACAGAAGACGAGGCGATGATGCGTGTATTGAAATAGTACTAAATGCAATACGTTTAAGCAAGAGTAAGTATATATGTTACAGTTCATCTGTATAATATCTGATTTTTTCATTGCATTTCAGTTCACTAAGTCAATTTGTAAAAAGCCTGAAATGAGAAATTTCCTTTATGAGTTTGATGAAATAGCATTAAGGTAATGTTTAAATGTGTATAGGCTTGCATACACTTGTGTGTGAATACCGTAATAATAGAAATGCGTGCAATTTTGTGTGAATACATATACGACATCTTAATTTTCTTTCATCAAACTCATGCCATTCCATCTGGAAATTAAAGGGAATCATTGTCATTTCAGGCGTTTTAGAAATTGACTTAGCGAACTGAAATTCAATTAAAAAACCAGGTATTATACAGATTAACTGTAACATATACACTTTCATGCTAAATTATACTTAAGTGCATGTTGTTTCATGTAACGTGCATATGAACACAATGACATGTGTTGTTTAATTGGCACCAGTGCAGTGCAGAGTAAATCTTCCAATAAGTACCTTATTGTAATATAAAATGTCAACGTAAATAGTGTAGACAATTCACGGAACATAAACACTAGCCAATTGCCTTTTGTTTGTATTGCCGTTAGTTTGTACATACCGGTACATGAAACAATGCCACCATCATTTGAACGTTCACCCATTTGCGACGATGTGTGATGAACTGTTATACATATTCACTATAGTCTATCCGTTGCTAATGAATAAACTGCCTCGCTCTGAGAAGGGGAACCGGTCGTGTTATCATACGTGTTAACTCCTAGCTTGGCGTATTGGTCCACGTCGTGTTCCTTGTTTTGGAGACCGTCGTACACGTGAGTGGTGGTGTCTGAAAGAAAAACAAAAATATCCTCAACTCTGGTAGACTATCTATCATATGTCAGGCTTTACTATATAGTATTCCTCACGCTGTTAGATATTATTTAAATGCATACTATCACGGTGGCTTGACATATATTACGGACAAACGAATTTCTGTCTGAAACTACTTACATTAACACAATAACCATATATTATATGAATTACGGCTACGAACCCATACTTATCTCGTCTTTGAAGCATTAAGTGATTTGTGAAGGAATTCTAAGAAATTGAGTCCTTCAATTTTGAATTCCAGGAAAGCGTAGACCAGTTTGTATAACTATACACAGGCACAAGAAAAACACGTTGCAGACTGCTAGTTAAACAACACTCGATTCACATTATCGTTTGGGTGCAGTGGTATTGTGTCTACTATACACCGATGGATTTTTTTTAAACATTTGTTTAAGTACAAACACGATTTAAGTATGTCAAGTGAATGTTCTTTGCAGTTGTAGCTAAGAACTAGTCCAAAACAACCATAGCTATATGTGAGTGTATGCCTTTAAGGAAGTCAAGGTAATTGAGTAGATGTCAGTGTATTGTCTGTTACCTGCAATTGACCCTGAGACAGTCACCGCTTCTCTGTAATATAAAATACAATCAATGCACATTACGATCATATGACAGACGTAATAGGCCAGTAGAAATAGACGAAAAAAGCACTAAACCCAAAACAAATTTGAACAGAAATGGTTTGGCATTTTTCATGTTTATTAAGACCTATTTGACCACATACTAAAAATCCTCCACCAGATCTCGATGCTAAATATGTTTTTTTTGGGTGAAAAGTATGAAAAAGTAAAGAAAAGTGTCAATTTATGGAAAGACATAATATTGAAGTTTATTTTCAATAAAAATAAGTTATTTCTAGTTTCTTCTTGTTCAAACAAGACTCATTTAGTTCAGGGGAAACCACTGATTGATAATTTATATCTTTTCAAGAAAGGAGTTGGTTTGCAATATTAATTTCCGCCGTTTTTCAAAATGGCTGCCACCAAAATTGACTTTTTCACATATAAGCTTGTAAGACTCTATCCACCAACCTAATTATAATACCTATTCCCACATTTTATGTATCAATTAATTCATTAGGAATAGTTATACATCCACTGGCTCAAAAATCGTAATCAGTCATTTTATTTTCAAAATGGCTGCCATTAAAAGTAGTT
>JAULBP010096801.1:0-20197 GCA_032355345.1 Lepetodrilus pustulosus
AGTGTCTTCATACAGCCATTAACCCATGTAGTGTCTTCATATATCCATTAACCCATGTAGTGTCTTTTCATAGCCATTAAACCACATAGTGTCATCATATAGCCATTAAACCATGTAGTGTCTTCACATAGCCATTAAACCATGTAGTGTCTTCATATAGCCATTAAACCATGTAGTGTCTTCACATAGCCATTAAACCATGTAGTTTTCTACATATAGCCATTAAACAGTGTAGTGTCTTCATACAGCAATTAAACCATGTAGTATTACTTGGAAATTGAAGTAAAATTTTTGATACTGTGCTAGGGAAGAATGCCCATGAAAAAGTACTTTTGAGCAGTTTAATACTGGATTTAGGTGTGATACAAGCCATTGCATACAGGGCTTACATCCCTACTGTGATATTGAACAAATCACTTGATCACTGTAAATTGAGTCTTTATACAAACATGTTGGATAACATTTTTTTTATATTTCAAAAATGATCAGTAATATGTTGCTGTTGATAATGAGAAATAATTGAATTTCTATCAGTGTGATTATTCCACATAGGGGGTAGTTTCCGAATTCAATTTGAAATGTATAGATCTGATAATTTGATGCCACCTGTGTACGTTCAATGTGTCTCAACTGGCTTCCTGTGCTTTATAATGGAGGTGCTACATTTTGTGATATTCACTGGAAGATAATATTCACTGTATTCAATGCTTGACTGGTTCTGTTGTGGCTCTTAATTACAATGCATAATATTCTAAGCGTTGATGGTGGTACGATTAGTCTGAGCAGTTTTGCAAAGTAATATTTAACACATGAAGTCTTGCTTGTCATTTTTATGGCTTTTTCAAGGTGAACTCTGTTATTAAATTTCGGAATCGTATTTTCGAGTTGATTCAACCATACTGTCCTGGACTTGCCATATGTCACGGGATATCTGTGGTTAGTTAGTTAGCTGACACTGGTTGTGTTTGTCCTTTCCCACAAGCATGGTGTAGACTAGCGTGAATTAGCTGTATGGGACGTGTGTGTATACAACATATATCCCCCCACCCCCATTCTATTCACAACGGATGTAATATGAGTGAATGTATCTATTGTCACTATTGTATTATTGTATTGCCCAGCTAGTGTTTATAGTCTAGTTAGGGTATACAGGCTACTAGCCGCTGAATATGGAAGACATTCACTTACTGAGCATTATGAATGCAGACATTGTATATTGACAGGCATTTGGGAACTTTAAATCCTGCTACTAAAGTTTAGAAAGCTTGCTTTTCCAAGGTAAGACATTCTGATGCTTTCAACCAGGCAATATTTACATATTCATACTTGACCTGACGTGCATGCAGTAGGACAGACTATAATAGCTGCATGTGCCCATGAAATTGTGCATATCTTGTTGAAGTTAATGCTTGGTGTTTATATGTGAAATGCCACACAATGATTTAAAGTTTTATCCACTTAAATCATAATGCTTAAGTAACTCAATGTTACCTAAATATGTATGTATTTTTTTTTATGTATCGAAAACTGAAAATGTTGTATTATAGTCTAGATGCATTTTCTGTTATTTTTTTCTATTTTCCTTATGAACATGAATGATTCACCAGTTTATTGACATAAATTCAGACATACAAGAGGCACCTACAAGAGATCCGTCATCAGTGACCTTATTTTGTGACAGATGTTGATGGATCTGACATATATAATGAATGTTAGGCATCAATAGGGAATAATGTATGATGTAAAATATGACAAAGCAAAACAAGGTTACAAAGATACAGGCAGCACTTACAGACTCTCTGTTAATTGGATGCAGACAATCAAGGATATAAGTTAATTAACACAACATTAAGACATCAAAGGTAATGAAGAACAACGAGCAGGTGCTTGGATAAAAAGATGGATAAAATTGTTCCTATTGGTGACGTCTGCAAATAAAGCCAGTCGTTTAACATGACAACATACAGAACTGATGAAAGAGGAGTTGCAGCAAGTCCTGATATTTATTGAAGGTGAGATAAATACAGCATCTGAATGGATCGGCCAGTCTCTCCATAATGTACCTCTTTCTCTGATGTCCGTGTATGGGCACCTTTGTAGTCGGAACTAATCCCGAACTAGCTACCCCGCTAGCCATTGCTGGAGGCAGAGTGGAAATAAAACCAGGCTTTTTTCAAGCCAGGGAACATTTAAAGGTATTTTGATCCACTTTGTGTAGACTTGCAGCTCATTAGAGCCCAGTTTTGCTGTTTGTGTTAGGAGTTTGCCATTATTGTTGAACTTTCCGACAGCCGTAAGGCTTAGTCCTCCCTGTGGGGTGAGAGGAGCAGGCAGGCTTTTTGTTGTTCTGGCAGAAATACGTTAAAATAACTAGTCTGTTTTTATTTGTACTTGTCATATTATAATTGACCTTGTGTGTATTTACTAAAGACTTGGGTTGTTCCATTGTGCGGTGCTTTCCTAATGTTGTATGTGAAGACAATGTGACAGCTTGATCGTACATGACCAATGCTGATGAGTTGATGTGTGACATTTGTGTGTTAATAGATTGAGAGCATTCAACTTGTGATATGGCAGTTGATTGTAGTGCATTTAAAGGTACAAGACCACTGCTTACATACATCCATTTTTCCCTCCAATCCCTTCATACTATCTAACCTCTTGGACACTTTCTGACTTCATCAAATACAAACATATGGATATACGCATTAAGGAGTATTGAAATCCTATCATTATCTCGTGTAACAAAGTATTTGTCGCCTGTGTTGACGAGATTTTCTCACCTGTCTATTGACCAAATCTCCAGATTCACCCCCACAATGCTCATGCTGAGTGTTATAGTGGAGGACCGGCTAAAGCCCTAAATTAGACTTCAGTTAATTGGAGGCAGTTCTGAAATAGTTCCCCCGCACTTTGATGTGCCTAAACTTGCCATATGTCCTCTTGTGGCCAAACTCCTTAACATGTTCATTAAAGGCTTGTAAAGTTTGTTTGGAGTGATTTCAATTATGGGAGACCCATTAATAGCCAGTGGTAAATGCTTCCTAACCATCAATCAATTCATAAAATTACAGGCTAAATTTAGGGATGAAAACACCTATAACCTATAATTCCCTAGAAATATGGAAGTATCACAGTTAATATACTGCTATGTATATAATGTACATGTAAGTATATATAGAATAGTAAGTATACAGAATAGTAAGTATATAGAATAGTAAGTATATAGAATAGTAAGTAGGCCTACATGGAACTGTCCTTGCACATAGACATAGATCTGCTATATTATATTCCTTGAAGACTTGTTCATCATGTGGTTTTGCTTAACTAATGCTATCTTGGCATTGGGTATTTAATTTCCATTCAGTGGCATTGTATAGGAATCCATATCAGTCACTCAGCACCTGTCTAGCATGACAATGGAGACCTAAGGGGGTGCCATACGATCCCAACCCACGCCATTAGGCCTGTTACCTATGGGTAACCAGATCTGCTGATGAGTTGTGTCTTGGCCAAGGTTAATCAAATGGAACCCATTATTATTATATTTTGATGCAACACTATTTATCTCTCTTGACATGTTTACCTGTGCCTTTGCCAAAATTCATGAGGGACTTGTGACGACAAGTTTTCAACATGGGCCATTGTTGACGAAAATTATCAAATAGTCTTATCAGAAGATCTGATCTCTGGGGCTAGAGTGAGTTGGTAATAAATATGCTGTCTCATGTCTAATGCTCCCTGTTGTGCATTACACCTAGATCCGATATGGCATCCGTGAAAGGTTTTATGGGTATGTATGGTTTTTCAGACATAATTGGCAGACATTTTCTGCCTGAGGCATTACTTGTCGATGCAATGTAGACAAGTGACACTCTCATTGTCATGCTCAATGGTAAACTATCAATACAGCTTCTCACAATTGATCAGTGACGTTACTTGACAGACTTCAAATACTTCTAATCGATTGTAATTTTTATTGAATTTTCTATTTTTAAAAACCTGACTTTGCTGATTCTGAACAAAATAAGGCTGTCATTATTTGATCAAAGCAAGCACCTGAAACTGGGCATCATATGTTCAGTTCTGCATTCCCTTTAATCAGCAGTGAGAAACATTATCTGATGTTTGAAAACACAACCAAGTCCCTCCTTGATTAGAAGGAGGAAGAATGTGCATACCGCGTACAGCCAGTGTTTGCGGATAGTCCATTACCATACTGCAGCAACAGTGTTTCCTTTGAGCCAGCACAGTCAAGTAGTGGTGAGTAGTCGGTCTTTGTAAAAAGCAGGTGCTCTTCAGCTTCTGTTGGAAGAAAGAAGTGTCCTCTGCCCTTGTCAAACAAAGATTTGCTTCACATTATGGGCAAGAAATCCCCATCCAGATTCCGCAAAGTAATCTTATACATTTGGCCAAATTTACTTTTCTTGTGTCCACACGGATGCTTACAAATCTCTGCCGTCTACTAATGTGGTCATATTGTCAGGCGGTTTTAATTTCTCGGAGAAGTTACTTGATATTCTGCGTTAATGGATTTAGGAACAATTTTTTCTGTTCATATGATCTCCCAATATACCTTCAATTAATCTGTCATTATTTCCAGTCCTGCGTTTCCAGTTGCAGCTGCTGATCAGACATCTTAAAGGGCAGCCATATTCTGTTCTCTTATAATTGTTAATGATGATGAACTGTTTCCAAATAGACAATCTGTATTATTTATATGTATGGTAGTGCTGTATAAACAGATGGTCTGGTTATTGAAGTTTATTTCTTTAATGTTTGGTAAAAGAAATTAGTTAATTTGTCATTCATGTTGATATTGGTTTATATTTTCCAGAATCAACTTTTATTTCTTTTTCTTCCAGTGAACTAAATAAATAGAAGTCAGTTGTGCCAAGTTGAATATTTCTAGCATTTCATTAAAATATTTTATTATACAACTTCAAATGAACTTCATTATTGTATTTATATCTTAATGTGTGTTCAAAAGGGATGTCTGCCTTGATTAGCTTGAGGTAACAGCAAGTATGTGGCCATAACATTTTCTTGTAGGCAACAACATACCTGCAACACTGGAATTTTAATTTCAATACCTTTCGTGAGTATAGATTTCCATATTTACTTAACAACATGAGTAAATATTATTTTACTATTTCTCATAGTCCTGTTCCCTGTTGACACCTTAGCGCAGGTATATTAAACATACCTGTACAATGTTGCATCGTTATCTCACCTGATACTCCCGTCTGTGGAGATACCTTTATGGAATACCTTTAGGGATACCTCTGCTACCGGTATCCAGAGCTATGATGAAGATACCCACCAGGATGACTTGTACTGGAACAGCTTACAAGGTTTAACGTTGATGATTGTGTCAACGATATCTTGTAATGCGTCAATGATAACTTGTAAGGCAGCACATCTTCTGTCAATACCACCAACAGCAATCTACACTGTTGTATCTGTGCCAAATAGAGAGGTCAGGGGTCGCTATCAAAGTTAATTCCTCAGATTTGATTAAATTCATCCCTTGTAATGGGAGCCGTGTTTATGAATGTTGATAGCTTGGAGATGAAACAATGCAAAAACTGGAATTCATTACTGCCTATTTCTTGGCAAAATATGACATTTTGGTTTGTAGAAGGTGCCAAGAATTACACTGGCTTAACTATCTTAAATCATGTTTGGCTGTAGATTCCATTTCATGCAGACAATGCTTCTGGTATTATGGTTGGTCCCTTCAAACGGTGGTTCACGCATTTAAGATGTGTATCTTTGGGTCTATTGGAATTTCAGCATTGTGTGCTTTACCTCAAAATGTAACACTTTCATTCATCTTTCTTATCAATGTTTACAAATATACAGTGCAATTCCCAAGGCGTTGATAACAATGGCCCCAACCCTGGCTTTAAGAGTAGCGTTTGCCCCTACAGCATCCCCTAAGTACCCTTTATTCCCAGGTGGTGAAGAGCAAGCCTGATGTGAAGATTGCATATAGGGTGCTCGTAATGGGCTGGCCCCTTTAATCACTATCTACCCCATCTCTGTGCGTTGGACATCCATAGCCTAGGGGACAGAATAGGGACTAGGCACTGCTTGAAATTAATTGTAAATCGTGAAATAACTTTTTGTAAGCTTGCCTTGGGGTTATACAGAATAGCAGGGGAGGTGTGTTCAAATGTTGATGTAAATTACGGGTGATATTGAAGAGTTGGTTGCCATTGACTGGATAGTGAATGATTGCATGATAGCATGGTGAAACCTTGCTTGGAGGCTTACAATTGGATCCGAAATAGTTGCACTTCCGAACAGTTTGATTCAGCCTTGTGTAAAACAGTTCGGCTCAATTGCTGCAGTTCGACTGATCTTATTTGCAGGAGGTAGCACAGTCGATAGCAAGCGGCTTTTTAATTGGTGGATAATTACACAGAAAGGCACTTGACTAATGATGCTGAAAATTTGTTTCGCATCACTGATCTCTCACCCCCAGGTTTGAATCAGTATCTGTCAGTTTCCCAGAAAGTTATAATAACACTGAAAAAGTAGTACTCGTTTAGGAAACTAATTATAAGGGGCTACTTCGAGTTATCTATTGAATAAATTAGGGGTGATGTTGATAAATTCATTTGTTTCTGAAATGTTCAAAATGTAGTGACATATCAGTGTTGTGATAATTTGCTGATAACGTGTAAGTTTCCAATACATAATTCAAAGTCTAAATGGTTGTGAAGCAACGATTCAATTTCAAATTTAACATACATCTTAAAGTATTTTAACATTGGGGTTAGATTTATATCTATGGACCTTTTTACCCTCTTGAGTGTAGTACGTGTATTCTTAACCCACTCAGAACAAATGTATAGTTGGCCTCCCCTGGGGGGTCGTGATGCTACTCTTATTTTCTGTAATCGTTGTAAAATAGCGTGGTATTCCCGTGACGTTCATATCAAGGAATCGCCATGACGGCAGGAACGACTTCGAGCTTCTCCGCTGGATTAATCCCAATCACTTCTCTCGCTGACATATCTGTCCGAGTGCAGCAGGAGAGTGGTTAATCGGGCGTCCTCCAGCTGGAAAGTGGTTAACATGAACATAACTATATGAATATCGGACTTAGATGTTGCCTTGATAGAGCTTTCAGTCTGGCTGCTGATGTGCCTGGTCATATTGATGCACACGTTGCCTTCACAGAGATGACTTGATGTGGCTGGACGTATTGATACACACACTGTCTTGATAGAGATTTCACTGTGCGCGGTGATGTGGTTGCTATCATATTTAGACATATTGACACAGATATTCCAATTGTAATGTATCACATTCATTGAAGAAATGGTTTAATATCAATCAGTGTTCCATGGGGCATCTATGTTTGCCTAGAGCAAAGAAAGAGTTGTACATAGTGGATTAAATTTTAATACATTGACCAAATGGCTATTTCAGTCATTATCCATCACTATTATCACTGAAAAAATTGTTAATGATGATGTTACAATGCTAATTTATCATAACTTCTGCAGTGAACAATTGGGAATTCATCATAGACTTTTATCATTTTCCCTTTAGCCAACTGAAAAATCTTAATTAAAATGCCCAATACATTATCCCTTGAGCATGTTTTTTTTACCCATAGATATCTGGATTATTTCATTGTTGGTTTTGTATTACATACCAAAATCTAAATTTAATTATAATTTTGAAGGCAAGCATGAACAGTCCTGCTGCTGTGGAGATAAGTATGAACTTGGAGGGGACAGTCGGGAACAGTAGGGGACAGTCGGGAACAGTAGGGGAACTGTGGCCATTGTATAACAGGTGTCAGGTTTAAAGCCAGGATGAGTGTTTTAAAATAGGCAGGTAATGTTGCATTGGGAAGTCTCATTCCTTCATTAATCTTTAGGTATTAGCTGTGGCAGGTATTGGATGGGCTTGAAGTGTATGAAATTCTACTGATTGTCCCAGCATCCCTGTTTGATGCACCTAGACACTGTCATAGTCGAGCAAGCCTTAACCTGAGTGCTAAATAAAGAGGAACAGAGAAATGCTGCACTTTGCTAATGCAGTTTTGATTGCTGATGTTATTTGGGCAGTTGACAAAGGAATTATCAACGAAGGGGAGTCTAGGGGGGCTATTGTTGGACATTGTTCTGGTCTAGCTGGCAAGCCTATTATCATATCAATGCTGGCTTGTGCCAGTCACACTGACCAGGGGAGTGTTAAATTGACATGCTTGCTACCCTGCCATTGGTCAGCCTGTGTTTGAGAGATGTCTTCATACTGTAGTACTCTTGGCTGTAGTTCAGCAGTTGATTAGCAGGGGACTGGACTCTGCCTTATCCTGCCTGGATATACAGTAGTGTGTGTGGTGTATGTGTGCTGACATTGTGAGTAGAGCTGCTGATGTATATTTGTATCATGTTTCAAATGGGGTTTGTGCATGCAAATAACTTTACTCTTATGAAACTGTAAGCATAGAAAAATGAGGTATTGATTTGAATTTAAATGTAACATGTAAATTATAGATATTAATTAATTCAGTCATTTATTTCAAATTAAATGAGTTTTATGTAAAAGTCTTTCATATTCAAATAAGGATTTTTTATCTTCAGAACATGCAATTAATTTAATGAAGCACTTAAGAATTGTGTTTAGAGCTGTTGATTAGAATTTAAATGCAATATGTAAAAATAAATGTTATTAATTCAGTCATTTGTCAAATTAAATGAGTATTATGTAAAAACTCTTTTATTCAAATGGGACCTATTTTCCAGAAATGGTAATTATATGGAAGAAACACTTTTGCAGTTGTGATAAAATTAGATAATTATACAGTCCTTTCTGCAAGGCTAGTCCTGTGCCATATTATATGTTCTGGTTTTTGCGTATTTTACTCCTTAAATTGTCCTGTGTGTCACCCAGACAATGAAGCTAATATATTTTTAAACTAAATGGAGCAATCTGTGCACAGAGCTGCCCTTGCCGTGTGTTGGCCATGAAAGAAAGACCGTTAAGAACTGCCAGAATGGCAACATTGTAAATTTTTAATTTCCATTATTTCTCGCTAAGCTTCGGGTTACAGGTGAAAGTGATACCCGAGAGTGTTTTAGAAATATCTTTTCCACAGGTGAGCGTTTAGGGATCAATGTCTTGTGCCAGCATCACTCGGACCGAGACGATTGGGTCCGTCAGACAGCGAAAATGTATCTGTATGACAGGAAGGAAGAGTAAACAGTGGACCCAATGTTGACATTTTGTATCTTTATATTTGCAGATCTGCCCACATGTAGCCTCCGCATATTGCCGAACAGACAGTAGCGAGCAGTCAGAGTGAGCAGTCTGAGTGAGCAGTCAGAGTGACGACCGTGGATGACATCGACAGCAGATGTCAGGTACAAGAAGAATTGGACGTACAATGCCGAGAGTTGGCAGAGCAGCTAGATATCTAATTTGTTAAGTGGAAGTGGAAAGGTTACCGTAGGCTGGAGGTGCAAGACTATCAGTGTACTTCAACATGGGCTATGTGTGCATCTGTGTGGCCGTCTTGCTGACTGGCATCCAATTAATTATCTGCGATGAGATGACATTACGGTATACCCTGAGAGAAGAACAAGCCCCAGACACGTTTGTGGGCAACATTGCCAGGGATAGCGAGCTGTATACCATGTACACTCCCGAAGCCTTCCGACGACTCAAGTACGCACTGTTCACGAAAGCTAGCAAAGTGGCGGGGAAGTTTAAAATTGATGAATCTTCCAGTACAATTCGGACAAATGAAACGCTGGACAGGGAGAAGGAGTGTGAAGGGAAAGCTGAATGTGATCTCAGCATCGACGTGGAAGTGTACATGAGGAATCCTGAAACAGATTTCGACGATTTGAAGAAAATCATTCGGGTGCATGTGACCTTGGAAGATATCAATGACAATGCTCCAATCTTCCCCAAGGGTGAAGTGACGTTGACTGTGGCGGAGTCGGTACCAGTGGGCCAAGTCCTACTGACGAGTGGTGCCATCGACAAGGATACGGGCGTCAATAACTCGATCAAGGAATATGACCTCATCCCCAGTAACGGCATGTTTGGATTAAAAGTAATTGAAAGTCCTTATGGTAACGCAGACCTCGGTCTCGAAGTTAAACACTCACTCGATCGCGAAACTCGCGATGTTTTCCAAATGATTGTTGTGGCGAAGGATGGAGGTTACCCACAGAGGTCTGGGTCAGTTATAATCAATGTGCATGTTACCGATGTTAACGACAATCGACCTCTGTTCATTAAATCCAGCTTTAATGTGACTGTACCTGAGGATGCACCTATTAACACTGCAATCCTCAAATTGGCTGCCGATGATCCAGACAGTGGTAAGAACGGACGTCTGACGTTCCAATTCAGTGCAAGAACCAAGAAAACTGTCAAAAAGTTGTTGGCCATTGATCCAGAAAGTGGCAACTTGTTCCCGATCAGAAATCTGGATTATGAAAAAGAAAAACTGTATATTTTCCTTGTGGAGGTTCACGATGATGGAACGCCTCCAAGGTCGTCCCAGGCAACCGTCAACCTCCACGTGGCTGATGTCAATGACAATGCTCCACAGATTATCATCAACATTCCGCCAAGTGGCATGGACATATCAGAGGACACGGAATTCGGAACATTCATCGCTCATGTGTCTGTTTTTGACAGAGACAGTGGAAGGAATGGAGAAGTAACGTGCTATCTCCATGACGATCATTTCATTCTGCAAAAATTTTCGGACTTTGAATATTACAAGATTCTTCTTCAGAAACCATTGGATTATGAAAAGTCACCGACCCATGCTGTAAACATCACGTGCACTGACAAGGGAGTTAATCCACGTACAAATACTTCTTCGTTCATTGTGAAGGTCAAGGATGTTAATGACAACGCTCCGACATTCAAGAGCAGCAGAATCCTGGCTCACATCCGTGAGAACAACCGATTTAGCGACATCATCACGACATTGTCAGCGACGGACCTAGATGGACCAGGGTTCAACAGGGTCCGGTACTCCATTGTTGAGGATAGGGACAACCTTGTGAATCTCGATACAATTTCTGGTGAAGTGCGTGCCAACAAGATATACGATCGAGAAAAGGTGCCATCATTTGAAGTGATCGTAAAGGCACAGGATGCTGCTAATTCAAATTTGTCGTCCACAGCGACGGTGGTCGTGTTTGTGGACGATGTCAATGACCAGCCGCCACGTTTCACTCTTCCACATTTCCTGTTCTATGTTTCCGAAAGGGCACAGAAGAATTCCATCATCGGGAAACTGAATGCAACTGACCGCGATGTGAACCAAAGTTTTTCTTTCACTCTCTCCCCCAACTCCAATGTGTCCAAATACTTTTCCATCAACAGATACAACGGCTATATCAGAAACATCAAAAAGCTTGACCGAGAAATCCGCAAGAAGTTCGAGTTCAGTGTTGTTGTACGTGACCCTCTGAAGTCGGAGTTCAAGGACACTGCCAATGTCACCATTTACATCCGGGACTGGAATGACAATGTGCCCATCGTCGTGTTCCCGAGTGACATCAACAACACCGTCTACGTTCCCTATCACAAAGCTGTTGGCAGCATCCTCCTCATCGTCCACGCCTACGACAACGACACGGATGACAACGCCAAGCTGACCTACACCATTGAGCAGGGAAACGAGAAGCAGCTGTTCTTCCTCAACATGATGTCTGGCGAGATGATTCTAGCAAAGGAAATGCACACGAGTGACGCAGGAACGTACAAACTTGTCGTGGCCGCGCACGACTCTGGCAGCCCGCAGTTGACGTCGTACGCAAATCTGAACATCATCGTGACTGTGCATAATGCTACAGTTTCTGGATACATAGACAACAACGAAGCCCACCAGTATATCGCCATTGTGATAACATTAGTGTGTGTCACAGCTGTGTTGTGTGTTGCAGTCATAATTACTATTTGCATCATTAAGAAGATTGACAAGGAACGAAGACAGATGAAAGAGAAAAAAACAACTCAACGCGTGTATGCTGCTGGAAGTGTTGAAACTGTCGAAAAGGGTGTGTCCCCTAGCCGACCTACAGACAACGAAATTGAAAAATTAAAAAAGAAGATAAAAAGAGAACTCAGTTTTAATGTAGATGAGGATTCTGAGCCACTGGATACCTCAGAAGTTACTGGTACCTCGTTCGCAACGTTCAAGAACATGACATCGTATTCATCGATAGACCAGAAAACTTTAGCTGTAAGTATTATTTTCATTTTCGTGTTAATATTCTCATCACATGCAATAGATTCTCATTCCAAAGTATTTAAGGAACAACTTAAGAAAAAGAAAAAATCTTAAACCAAGTGTAATTTGTGAAAAACATTTATGACAACCATGGTGATAACATCATGGTACTAAAAATAGTACAGTAGCAACTATTGGCCAGAGTAATTGTGATAAATCTAGATGTATCTTGTTACTAGTTCCTTCCTCCATCGGGTCCATTAGTTGAGCAACTCGACCCGTTCCTATTTCCCCCCTAAATTGCTCAATCAATTGGTAGTTATTCTAGGTGAAGGCAATCTCTTTGTACAGGCCTGAGTATTCCGGACAGTTGTATAATACTAGCAAGCGGTACCCGTCCTGTAAGTGAATTGAATCTTTTGTGTTCTGACACTTTACCTAGGGCCTGCTTCACCTGATTAGAAAGCCAAATCGACTGATGATGATTCCATTTGTGATAACCCACTCAATTTTCCTCAGTCTCTGCCGTCCCATCGAGCGAGACTAATTTCCCCCATCCCACCTAGGTCTATCCGATGGTTCTGCCAGAATTTCCTTCCCACCTACAATTGACATGCCTCTAGGCTAGACAGAATGGCCGATCTTGCAAGGAGAAAATACCCAAATGCAGAGTTTGAAAGCCGTTTAGTTCAGTACAGGATCAATCCCTTTGTTGGAAGGGTATATCTCGATGTGGACATGTTTTCTTTAGGTACATGTAGTGTTGATAGAAAGTATCTGAGTACACGGTCACAAGTAATTTAGCGTTATTCACATGCATCATCCCTCCATCCCACGTTGCCTCGGAACTCTCTAAGCATGTAATGTCTTTATCATCAAGCCCTTCCTACAAGAGGATTAAGATTATCTAGAATACCTTGGTAAAATATTGCCAATGTAGCTATTATTTTTCTATTGGCCAATACAAATATACAGCCCTGCTTAATTCCACCTGATTATACAATTTAAATTATTACGTTGTATATTAGACACAATGTAAGGGATAGAATGCAAAAATTGCTTACAATACAGCTGTATTGATGTTTTGCATTATTCTTTTATCATAAACTGTTTAAAATTAGGAACCATTGATGTTGCTTGTACCATTAAGGAGACTTTATATTTTTACATTTTGAAACTTTTAGAAGACATTCTGTTGCAAATGATTTAGATTGGACAGGTATTTAAGCTAGCAAGTTGCATGTGTTCTTACTTTTTGCTTTATTACTTTGTTATTATCGTTATACAACTTTACATCATTCTGTCCTGACCTATAGTCTGGTGACTTCACTTTCAATTTCAATTTTCCAACCATACACAATTGCAAAACAATTCAAGACATTAGTCCCTATGTCTGTAAACAACTAGTATTAACACATTTCAATCATTTGTTCTTTTATGTAGGTGAATGCTATATGAATTGAAAATAAACTGTATGGAAGCATACCGTTTAAGCGCCTGAGAATATCATTAATTAAATTAATTAATTCTGTCTGTTTAAATAGATATGACTAGAATAACCAAGTATGGTACCCATTTTCAGTGGTCAAAATTTATAATTTCATATACTAAGACGAGTAGTTCAAATGTTTTCTTTATTGTACAAGATGAGAAGAAGCAGTAGGCCTAAACATTATTTGATTGCTTTCTATTGAACAGGAAATGTTAATGTTTGCTGTACATTTTATAAAGCAAATTTTAACATCTAGTTTTTCTAAATTCACTTGCCAAGCATTTTATTGCAATGTTGATCAATTATCTTTAACGAATATTGAGGTTTAACGTCAAATTGGTCAGTTTTCGCATCCCATCAAGTTTATCTGTTTTCATGAAGGAAAATCACAACCTCAAATTTAGCTACCTGCGAAAAACCTTGTAATGGCGGCATCAAAAGAACCCACGCGTAAAACCAACCGGAGAGACATGCACTGAATGCTGGCTTGTGTGCAGACTTAACGCGGCATTTCTTTCCAAGCAGCCCAATGTTTGTAGAGATGTTGTATCCCCTTAGACCCCTCCATCATATAATTGCTCCAAATTTTGAGTTTAAACTCTGGCTGGAAGTTAACATTTTGTAAATATTGACCCCTGTCTGTCGTGCACACAAACGTATGTGACAAACCGTTGGTGCTGGTTTGAAGGCAAAATGTCTGCAAACAGTAGGGGGTTCTTTTGGACAAACAACTTTCTGTATGATTCGTCGGTGGTGGATTTGAAGGTAAATCGTACTCAAACAAAACAAAGGTGTAACATTCATCCACATGTGAAGTCCAGAGGATGAGAGTGATTTGTACAAAGCTCATTGTCTGTAGAAGATAATCTGACAAGTGTGAAAGTATGTCGCTAACGATGGTGCTTCCACTGCTTGTTATAATTACTTCCTCTTCAAATGGCCGTAATGGATCCAATGGGTAATTGTTTTAAGCAATAATGATCGATCCAAGTCTCAAAAACCCACCTGGATAAAGATAATAGGATTTTTGTTGATCGTGATAGCTAAGTGATAAGAAATATGTAAATGTTTTTAGGATTGATGGATTATTCCCATTTTATATAGACATAAGTAGTTTACTATGCTATTATTCATGAACAATTTGCTCCAGTAAATGTGTCAATGGTACTTGTCTAAAGAACACGTCAGTTAATGTAGGCCTGGTTAAATAGATGGTAAGAATATAATCGATCAGATGTGCACTTTCAATTTATTTGGTGTCAAATTATCTGGAAGTTCGAGTCCCAATTGGGGAACTGTTGAAAATAGATTTGGTATGTGGAATGATGGCTTGCATTTGCTGTATGCATACTGATTAGTTATTGCTCATATTTCATGTGCACCAATTGCAATACTTCAACCACAATCTTATTTATTCAAATCTTTCTTAACAAATATAAATTTTTATTCGTGAATGTGGCTTTTTTCTCTCGTTATTTTCTCATTTTTATACATACCACAATGCAATAAATAACAAGCAAAGAAATAGTTGGGGAATTCAAGTATAGTGCTACTATACTGGCTAGATATAAATTTGAATATATATTTACAAGCAACAATTTTATGTATATTTTTGTTAAATTTTAACGTAAAGCTTCCCAAGGTGAAAATACTTGCTATCTTAGCCAGAAATGTCAGTGCACCTAATCTTTATCATTAAAATTAATATTTCATCATGACAATTTTAATGCTTGAGTATCAATGTTGATAGTAGAGGTCAAATGACCATGATGAGATTAATTTCGAGATAAATGGATTCCTCAATTGCCAGAAGGATAAACGTATACATCAGGCAATTGTAATGCTTCTTGGATTGTCAGCCTCTGGTGATGAAACATACCTCAATTCCCATTATAGACTGTGTGCCTCGTTTGATGCATCATTTCAGCGTTCCATTTCCATTGTGGCGTAAAATTGATGACGACACTTCTCCAGTGCATAGATTTGGTGGTGAATTGATCTCCATTTATCTATATTTATTAATAACTTATTTCAGATGAAGCAAAGCAATGAGTCATTTTTGCAAGCATTGCTGTTTATAAAAAGGTAGTCATAATTCCTGTGAATTAGTTTGTTTCATAGTTTATTCATTATGAATTAGGTAATGGGACATTACAATATTTAAATTCTCATAAATTTACAATTGTAAAATTATATTATTTAAAAAATAATAAAACAATTAAAACTGACAAATTAATATGTTAGCAAAACTATTTTACAACCAAATATTTCTTGCAAGAAAGTTTCATTCAAGGTTGAAACATGAAGTGGTTTGTTATTGATAAATGTTTCATTTAGCCACAAATCTATAAAATACATCTACGATGATATGTCAATTAACTATAGGAAAACTTTACAAATAAAAGCACAATTCCTCACAAATCCTATAGTCTTTAAGGTCTCACTGACACCATTAGGAAAATTGGAAACAATGCCAGTCAATATTAAAACATTAACGGGTAATTTCACTAATTGATCTTGCAGAATCCGCAAGCCTGCAGCTCTGTGCTAACCAACAACACACATACGCCTGAAAACACCAATCTGAAGCTGGCCCATTACGCAGAGAAAAAGAGAGACATACATAGATTAGCGTCTGAGAGAATTCTGGAGACCGCCAATGAAACATCACACTGGCTATCAGAAACGGAGGTGGGCGAAGAATGAGTGATAAATAGCGGAAAAAGCAGTGTCGTCTAGATAAATAAATTTATTGATCCTATTTCTTATGAGTTCCACCCTAAAAATTGTCTGACAAATATTCACTTAGTTGTAAATGGATAATGTTTGGCAAATATGCACTTAGAATGTAAACGGATTATGTCACGGAATATTGTTGTCTTGACCAGACAGTCTGGATCTAATTTATATTATACAGGTGACTATTTCTGGTTCCATTAACACCCTATAGTGCAGCCAATGGAACAGTTAGTATGCATTTATACTCTACATGCAAAATTACAGCCCTTTGAAGCAACTTTTTACATTTTTCTTTATTGCTTTTTAAAAAAAAGTAACTACAAAATAATGTGCAATCAAACTATGTATACGTATGCAATATTAGCTAGGTCAGATGGTGTTATTGTATCTAACGGTAATAAGATTCCACAATAACATGGTTGAGCATATTGTTCGTTGTTAAATTTAATCCTAAATGACAGTTAATGCGTTTGAATCTGTAAACAGATCATGAAATTCAGTTACCAACTATTAATTGCTAGTGTATTTCATAGTCTGTTTTTGCTATTTCAGGCTAAGAAAGGCGACGACGTGACCAGCGAGTTGTCTCAGGGAGCGGAGACGGACAGCGGGCGCGGGTGTAGCGAGGAAGACTCCCAGAGTAATAGAGGATCAGCGGTACCGCACAACAGTGATACGGGTACGTATTGCAAGCACTGGCCTTCCATAGTTACATGCATGTTAAACCCAAACTTGTAACACTGTTCACACACTCAAAGAGGCAAGTAATTATCCAGATACGTTTCAGTTTTTTCTTTGGAATTTCGTTAACACTAAAATGGTTTCTTATACTAACAAAAGCATGTAATTTGAAACGTGCCTAACTTTTTAGACTTCCCGGAGAATGCTTTTGATGGATCCAATATCTCACGTATTGTGATATATTTATATATGACTGGCATGATAGAGATATATAGTTCCGTGTTGTGGTAAATTAGCACTTTTGCATGACATTAAATAGTGAAATCCCTAGTCAAATTTGTAGAACTGTGGAGAATGCAGAAGTGAACCTTCTCGTACTTTAGAAGTTGAATATTTGAATAAAATACTTTGCCATTCTTTTGATTTGAATGTTAATTCAATTAATCCCCATTGTCACTGCTGCCTGCTGGGAAATAGCGCAGTGGCGATTACCGCAGAAGTGACCACCGCAAGAATAGATAATTAAGGAATAATTGCAAGCGGATCGTATGATTGACATGTGACCCTTACCAGCTCACTAACTAAGTAAAGTGGTTTGCACTTGCTCATGCAGAATAGCCAGACAGGCTTTCTTTCACTGAAGATATAATTAAGTTGGGAGCCGTCATCAATACTTCATTTAGTTGGATTAATATTTCATGAATTAATTTTAGGAGTCTGTTCGTATCTCGTTGGATTGTTCAAGAAATTACGCACGAGGAATACACCACCTTTTTATTACTGTGTGTCCATAGATTCTCTTATTAACAGTAGATAGTAATGAACATTAATTATGCTTCTCTGTAGGGTGGCGACCTTCAAAAGAAACTAGTGAAAGATCAATCAGCCGAACCATGTTATATGTATGAGTTTGTTTTCTGCAATTGCACTGCATGTATTGGCATGCCACAGTTGAATTCATCATCTGATTAGAAAGACGAATTTGCTATGTAATATTTTCTGCAATGGAAAGTATGAATTTCAAGTAAACAATCTGCATTTTCAACAAGCTTTTTAATATCTAATGTTGCGTTTTACTGTTACGTTTAATGCTACGTTTTAAAATTTTATTTTTCCCCTCCTTCATTAACATTATCTACATATTTCAGCAATAGTCCGACATGCTAGCTATGTATAGCCACGACCGAAAGTGGGTCAAGTTGACCTATTTATTAGTAAGTCACCATAAAATGTACCAAAGTATTCCACTTATAATCATATCTGCTCAAGGAACCGTTTCACAAAATGTTCATAGGCTTTGCTTCCATCAATAATGCTCTTCATTTGTATATTCCATTTCTACTTTAAGGGATATATATAATCTGCAATACAAAGCTGTTTGTACTTATGTAAGCCTATGAATAGTTTGTGAAACGGACTCCTGTGGTTACAGTTAACACTATAGATGTTGTACCAGTGGCTGTTGTATCTTCCACTGTCCTGCTTGCATGGCCATTGTGTAGTTGATTTCCCTCCCCTGTTGTCCGTTGTCTGTTGTCTCAGCTCTTCATGTTGTCCGTCTCCTATGGGTTATTCTGGTCCACTTCCAAGTCCTTTTCTGTTTCAGCAACTTTTCACAAAAGGTGGCCAAATGTCATTTTAATTTAGCCACTTTTGTTCACACGGTTCATAAGCTCATCTGGATTCCATTGACCCGCCGAAAACTTTGATGAATGCTACTTTAATTATCATTTCACAATTGTTACAGTTCAGGAATTAAATTTCATCTGCCGTCCTGATTAGATATCAAATTCGTATTATCCATTAGACATTTCCACACTTTCTAGCAATATTGAAATTCTCTGAAGGATTTCAATGTGTTGTACATGTAATTACAAACTAAGAGAAAATCGTTTTTAATTTAGATTATCTGTGCTTCATCTAATCCAAACAATTCATAATTAGAAAATAAATAGTAATATTAAAGTAGCCATTTTCCTTTGTAGTGTTGATTCATAGACAGAGAAGTGGTCTGAGGTAGAGATGATGTTTGCTGTGCACATGTATTTCTAACCAACTATTTACTACTAAGTCCTGTATATATGTGTGTGTGTATGTGTGTGATCAGTTATGTATATCCTACTAATTAGAACTCGGCATTAAAAGACATGCTAAAATGAGACTTATGGTAACAATCATTGGTGGTGATAGTGGTTACCGTAATTCACCTATTAATTCGAACACCTAAATTGATCAGCGAAAATACATTTCTTCCGACTTTAAATATACGAACATGATAACAAAAATGTAATCGTAATTTTCTAATGATTCGAACACATTCATTTTTTTAAAAATTTAGTTACAATTATGAACTATTAGGAGAATTACGGTATACATTTTCATTGAGTACAACAACTAGGAGCATCATAGTCTAGATCACAGGCACTTTAAGCAGACATTATATGGTTTTTTTATATTGTATTTATTTTATTTTTTAAAGTTTTATTTATGAATATTTGTTGGTATTGTTAGATATATTTTTATTTTGGTGTCTCTAATTATACGAACACAGACCATTTTCAATTTTTTTAATAATTCGAACAGCTAAAGATGTTACGATTTTTTTCTTGTTTGAATTAATAGGTGAATTACGGTACTTATTGTAGGATCTGCATTGTATGTGACAGCTATGTGGTGGTAAGGGTGGTCATGTCTAGGGGTGGCAGGTATCGGTTATTGAATTTGGGGATATCTAAATAAGTTATTTTGGTGGTAGCAATTAGTTATTAAAAGTTACTTGGCTTTGATGTAGTAAGAATACATTATTGATGATTGATGTGGTATGATTACATTATTGAAGTGGTAGGAATCAGTTTAGGATTGGGATGGGGACGGGATGTAGTGCAGTGGTAGAACATTGGACTTTGGAGCAAAAGTACCAAGTTCAAATCCTGCCCCATGTGGCCCGGCATCAATTTCACAGAAGTTGGCATTTCTTACATGATATTGATAGGATGCACTGTCTGTAGAGTGGCACTACAGTTATCATCCTTGGTCTGTCAGTACCAGCCAGTGCT